>VZSZ01003699.1:426235-468351 GCA_013398815.1 Ibidorhyncha struthersii
TCTCAATCAGTTATTTTTAAGTCCGTTGAACTCAACCCAGAGAGCAAGCAGCAAGGAGGGAAGGGCTTTTTTCCCAGCGATGGCCAGGGTTCGCCTGGCGTTTTAGCTGTCGAGGCCACGGGGCAGGGCACCGCTGCAGCCCCCTCCTCTTTCCTCCACCACGGCACTGGGATGACCCAAGCCCTACCATGGCACCAGCCCTACCATGGCACCAGCTCTACCATGGCACCAGCCCACCGGGCCGAGCCCTTGGTTCATCTCTTCTTGCAGCGGGCCCTGTCGGTGCTGCGAGCATGGTGTCNNNNTGCACCTTCGCCTGGATGTTTCCTTCCCAGTGGGATAGCTCGGTCGGCCCTCGGTTCCCATCGTCCTGCCAGAAAACCTGGCACCGATTACACTCGGGACATGGGGCAGCACCCCTGCTTCTCCCCTGGTCCCCAGCCTCCCGGGCCAGCTGTGAGGAGTGTGAAAGTACAACGTGGTGCTGGCAGTGCACGTTTTGTACCCTGTGGCAGATAATGTGAGATAAAGGCATTGCCCATCAGGACCCCCCACATCATGGGCTTGCTTTTCTGTTTTTAAAACTTCCAGTTTCCAACATAGAATCATAGAATCGTCTAGGTTGGAAGGGACCTTTAAGATCATCGAGTCCAACCGTCAACCTAACACTGCCAAAACCACCACTAAACCACGTCCCTAAGCTCCACATCTACCCATCTTTTAAGTACCTCCAGGGAACATGCTGTGGTTGATGGGTGTTTGCAGGCCCTGCGTGGGCACTGAGCCCCACCAGCACCAGGCAGCCCTGACCCTGGACCAGGGAATGATAGCTGTCATCAAGAACAGCTGCTAAGGACTGAAGTAGCCACTCAAACACGTTCAGGAAACTGAGCTAAAGACCCCCAAGCTAGGCAAAACCCAAACAAGGAAGCTAGTGATTTCATTTTGAAAATTGCTCAAACTACACTGTGAATTAGTATTTGCCCTTAAACTCCCTGATTTAGTTTCCCGTAAGCTTCTTCGTTCCCTCTGCCTCTAATGAGGCACAGAACTTCTGTTTAGTTCAGCAAACAGAATAATAAAATCCTGCAGGTGGGCCCATACCAGGACCCCATCTAGTCTGGGGCTTTTGTCTTCTTCCTAGGGCACCCATGAAAGCTATAAATGTTTCCAGTCCATGAAGAAGAAGGATTTCTTGTCCTCGTCTGTGAGTGGGATATAGTAGTACCCTATACAGGCAGGTAAAACCTGAGGGAGTAATTGCTGCTGGTTATTTTTAAACATACTGGAGCTTGCAAATGAAAAGCAACATCCAATAAAACGTAGGTCTGTGAATAATTAAAGTGGTAGCATGGGACGAATAAACTTAAGAAGTGAAAAGCACAGGACAAAAAGGAAAAGGAATTATGAGTGGGCAGGAGAAGGTTAAGGACAACACTGTTCTGGGTTACTTTTCCAAATATACAATTATTTCTGCAGGAACTGTTATCCTGCAAGACGGCACATCAGAAAATGACATCTCTGCTAATAAATGACAGAAACTACTGAAGAGTGCATTTCTAGCCTTTAAAGTAAAAGTAATGTGTCTTTAAACCCAAAATGTTACAGTTCATCGTAACCAAATGAAAATTTCTGGTACTTTTATTAAAGCAAGGAAAATTAACTAGGACTCAGGATAATTTTGAAATAAATTTCTTGTATGAGCATTGGTGGGTCACAGACTCCATGGATAAAAATTTTAAGCCCCTAGGAGCTTTGTCACCACCTCAATAGCTTACTGTGAAAAAAAACCATCAATAGCGATCAGTGTGTATTGGATAACTGCCAATTTACCTGCTTTTACCCACAAGAAAAATGTAGCAGGTTACCACTTTTTCATTACTGCCTAAACCACTTTGAACTACACCCAGGCACTTGGTACAAAACCAGGCAACACAGTAATTGGTTTGCTTGCTTGCCAAAGCCCAGGGATCCAGCGGTTTCTAGCTATGGGGGTTTTAAATACCATAGGACTAGGAAACTTTAAAATGTTTTACTTCAGGTATCTCACTTTTGTGTCTGCAAAAAGAAACACAATATTCTTCTTTCTTTAGTAATTAATCAACAATGTGGGATGCAGAACACAGTTGAAGTATCATTTCTGTTCCTATTCTGTAACCATTCATTCTGTAATTTGAAAGCTTAGAGAAAAACTTTGAAAACATTAATCTTCACTCCAGATGCTTATGAGGCTGTAAGACCCTTTGGTGATAAGCAGCACAGGAAATCTATTCAAGAAACAAATGACTTTTGCAGCCGCTAAATGGAAGAGGTGAGTGTATGTACACAGCGCTTATGTGTTAGTCTTGTCTTATCATCATAAAAGCCACAGTCCTCAGGGAAAGTTTATGCTAACACTGTAAAATTACAACAGAGCAAGTTCCTGCTTGCCCTTTGAGCTGCTGTACCTCCAGAGGTGTTTTCTGCATCCACCCCACTTGGCTAACAAATTAGCAAAAGTGTCATTCCAGTCCTCGTAGCTATTTAATTTAAATGTTTTCTGCTGACCCACAAACAGCCAACAATGTACTTTTAATCATGCTAGGATAAGTCAAAAGAATTTGATGATTTAAAATGGAGGCAGTTTTTAAGGCAGAAAAAGAATATTGTACCGAATCTTTGCTTGTAGAGGTCACAAGGACTTCAAGGACTATGAGAAAAACTAGACTACCTACATAACATATGCAACTGATGTTTAAATTAACTAATTTTACCTAAGACTTAATACAGATAAGAACATACATATGGACAACAGAGGTGGCAATGTGGAAGAACAGTTCTTTAAGCTGCCATAACTCAGCCATACTTCGCTGCGTGCTTGTGACCATAATTCAGGTAGAACCTCAGCATGCTGAATTGTGGTAGCATGAAGAGTAATGTGGAGAAATAGGGATTTAAATGTATATTTTAACCTGATGACTTTTTTCTGGTATACCTTGAATGTCTTTATGAAACCCGTGAGCAAATACTTAGAACAAGATTACAGCTTTAGGCACTTCTTTTGTGAATATTAAAATCTTAACATCTTCCCCCCAGATATGCAAAAATGGATTGTATAACAGAAGGCAAAAAGCAAGCAATGGTTACTTTCAGCTGTTGAGCTAAAAAACCTGTAAAGCTAGTGAGTGTAGCTCCCAAGACGTTGCTGGTCTGTTAAACCACCTTAAACTTACACTTGTTTAAGGTGGGGCATATTTGTGTGCTTTTCTTATCCTTTGTTAATCCAGAGATACACAAGGAAAATATATTCAATTGCACTTCATCCAGACAGATGTTGACCGGCAAAGTTTCCTCAGTACTAGCAGCAATAGCTCAATATATTAAGGGCCCAAATCTAATAATCTTTAATACATAATGACCCAAACTTTTCAGAGGAGAAAGGCAAGGGGAGGGGAGAAGAAAATCCTTCTATTAAAGCTGGATACTTTGATATGGCTTTGCGCAATCCTACACGATCTCTGTTGTCTGTTTTCTTGAAATGCTGCTGTCAGCACACTGATTAGGCCTACAGGTCCCTATTAGCACAGACCCTGCGCAATCCCACATGGTCTACAGCCACGTCTGGATGCAAACAATTCTGTAAGCCCGCTCAATCAAGTAGAGATTTACCAGAGGGAGCTGGATTGGCAAGGTCTCTGCTATCAGCAATGCCAAAGCACTTGTAGCTTGACAAGATGACATCCTGTGGTATGTCCTGGAGCTCCTCCTTGATCCATTCTGCCAACACCGGATTTCTCAACAGGGATGAAGGCTGATGCCACTGTGATGGGCTCAGGTCACCTGAAGGTGATGCTGGGAGTCCTAAAAGAGCAAAAAAACACAGCAAATCCACTTTTGAAGCCCAGCCTGCACACACAGTGAGCGAGCTGGATTTCTTTCGGACCCGTCTTCTAGAAAGGGGGAAGAGAGAAAAAAGGTATCACCTTACCTGTGGGCCAGGATGGCAAGAGACGTGGGCAGTCACAGCGGGTTGATATTGCAGGACAGTGTGGGAAAACGGTGGTAGAAGTTAGTGAATGAAAGGGAATGTATGAACAAAGTAAAACACTGCATAAAAATATGTCAGCAGTTAAAAATCATTATAAAACACCAGCTTAGATAATGTCCAAGATGTACAATGATAGAAAAATCTCACACAGTAAGAATATGGAAAGCTGAAGTTAATGTTAAACTTATGATTAACAAACACTCAACCAAAGGAAAAGTAAGTAGTATTCTCATACATAGTACTTCAGAACAGTGCTGGGTGCATGAAAATAAGTAAGTTGAATAACACAATACCTCGTTTATTCATAAAAAGTCATTTTATCTAGCTAACAACTACAAAATTCCATTATGTTAATAGTTATGTGTACACTGGCAGCACAGGTTCTTGTAGTTTACAATAACCTGTATTTCTTAGGAAATGCTATTGAATGCTCTCAAAAAACAAATGACGAGTCAAGGTATAGACAGATGCTACTTGCAAGCCTCTAGAAGGCAAAAAAAAAGTCCAAACCATTTATTTTTAAAAAGAGTTTGTTTTGGTGCAGGAAGGGAAGAATAGTTAATGTTTACAGTGTAAGTGGCCATCAGAATTACATGTTGTCCTGAAAAATTACATCGAGCACTTGAATTGTAAACCTTCACATACTTTTCTATACTGTACTGTGGTTACCAAAAAAAGCCATATTCTGGCAATAAATTCTTACTGTTATGTTTCATGCACAAACTTAAAAGGTGTTCTGTCTAGGTGGGCCAGCTTTAATGGGGAAAGATGAGCAAGCAAAGTGTGAATGAACAGACAGTTTTATAGTTTCGGATTCAATAAGCCTGAAGCACAGAGGGTGCTCGGAAGGTGATGGCAATTTCAGGAGCATGGGGGAAGTTCAAGCACAAGAAAAAAATTTGAGAACGTATACATTACCTCTGTGAGCAGAGCTGGGTAATAATGGGTAGGCTTTACTGAATGTGCAAAACCAGCCAGCTTTCCGAAGTGTGAAATAAAACTACCATATTAAACAGTTGGTGCTAATCTGCCTTGCCTGACCAATCCCTTAAGTTTACCAACATGGATACACCAGGCTACCTTGAAAGATAAAAGCTCAGGGCTTGAAAATAATGGACTTCTAAAAAGAGGCTTTTAGGGGGAAGGAAGAGGGATATTACCAAATGTTCAGGAGACTCGAAGTTAAGAACCTTTTTAGGTAGGATATTTAAAAAAAAAAAGAGAAAAATTGAAAGTACTTTTAATAGAATTCAAGCAAGACAAGAGAATTTACCGTGAAAGGGCTCAAAACTCTCGTATTTGAAAAACAAACCACGTGCGCCACCTCCCGGGGTACAAAACATAGAGCACTGTAACCACCCTCCAGGCTCTCCGAAGGTAAGAAACCAACGCTGTCCGGGTGGGTGGCTGTCTCGGGGACAGGGGCATTCCATTTGTTTGCCTTCTTGATTTCTAGTTTAAGGCAGTAGACAGCAACAGTCCAAAATATTACTTGAATCGATTCCAGATGATCAGAAGCCGCTTCTTCTCAAGTTAATGTTTTCTGTGCCCGATTTCTGTCCAAATACTGAAATGATCCGACAAAAAGTTGAAGCAAGAACATTTCAGTTATTTGGGCGTAAGCAGGAAAAATCACCTTGGAGCTAAACTTTCCTGCCTCCTCCTCACCCTGCGGGGTTCAGATGAGATCTAAAGGAGTTCTGCTTTCTTTTCAGAGCTAAAGCCAGAAGTTAGAATTGAAAGTCACAAAGTACTAGGAAGAATTTGGATGGGTATAATTTATCAGCTTTGAAGTTCATCTTAACAGGATTTAAAAAGACACACAGAATAGCTTGAAATAATTAATCATTTATTTTTAAACAGCAGAAAATTTGGGGTTTTTACATAGTGTTTATCTGAAAATGGCAAGACCTGAAAGTACAAAATACCAGTTTTTGGAAAATTCAGTAATGAGGCTTGACAGTAAGTGGGATAGACATCCTAACATCACCTGCAGACTGAATTAAAAAGACTATACCCCTTTTTAAAAAGTTTTGATCCCATTTTCCTTTCAGTCAGTGTTACATCTCATCTATTAAAAAAAAAAAAATCAGGTGAAGAAATGCCTCTACAAGATGGAATCATTTCCTTAAAGGTGAATTATTTTCATGCTTCCTAAATAACTATCAAATAACAGTTGATGTAGTGTTAAAGTCTTAAAAGATTTCTGCATCTCCATATAAAATTTTCAATAAAAAATGTGAACTGCCTGTTTCAGATGAATCTTGTTTAAACCACTCAGTCTTGTATAGTTTTTTCACACACAGAGTATTGGCTAGCAAAGCAATTTTTTCCAGGACATATTGCAGTAATCCATGCCTTGGTGCTACCCAGAAATTGTCAGCTGTCTTTTCAATACCACTTCGACATGATTTTCTTGAGTCCATTTTTTCCCCCCAGAATTTTCCAAAGGACAGCTATGTTGCAAATATGGCCATTTAAACATTCAACTATATAATTCCTCTCTAACAACACAGGAATAAACACACCTTTCGCAGGTTTGACATGGCTCTGTGAAAATTCCCCCTTTCAGAGAGGGATGTGATGACAGGGTGGTTACAAACAATGTAGTTTATTCAAGTATTTTGCCTAAGTACACACCGCTGTAAAATCAGAGCAGGCTGGGTTGCTCAACTGGAAAAAGCAGAAGTGTCTCAGTCAGCAAGAAGAGCCAACAGGCAGTAAGGGTCCACTACAGTTGGTGGTAGGACAAAAACCAGCAAAGCCTTCAAGGGGCTGTCATCTGCTTAAGGAATGGCACTAAATCTCACAGCTCCTTGTGGTCCTCCTCTCCACCCCTGTATTTCGTAAGGACAGAGAAAAGGGAAAATGCACAGGACCACTGAGGAAGACCAAGCAGTTAAATATTTCCAAGTGGGAAGTGAAAGAGGTCTAGGAAATGTAGTCAGATACACAAAGGAGTTCTTTGCCACACAGACAAATTCAGGGACCAATGACATAGATGAAATTTCGGCCCTAATTCTCCTCCTAATACTGATGCAAGTAACTAGAGTTAATTTCTAAAGCCTTATGACTTTAAAACAGGTCTGTGAATGGTCACCAAGAAAAACAAGTCTTTTGTTAGAAGGCTGAATCGTGGCTATAGACTTCTTCAGATTTTAGGAATTTTTAGGGGGGGGAATGAGGGGGCCAGAAGACAATCAGAAAAATCAGATTTACAGCCAGTGAATTAGTAGGACAGCAGCTATACTACAATACATTGATTTTAAGTGATTATCATCAGTGAAACAAAAAAAGGAGAGAACACTTATGGACTGCTACTTCCTTTTAAATGCTGAAAATTACCTTTGTGTTTTACTTTTTGGCTAGCTTAAAAGGATTTCTGCATGTGCCTTTGTAGTCTAACCTAAAATTCCCAGTATTTCAAAAACTACCCGACCACAAAAATCCAGTCAAAACCTAGATACAGTGAAAAGAAAAATAAAAAAAGGCAAACACAAAACAGTCTCTTATTACTACTGTACAGTCACCAATGTCAACATGTTTCAAAATAACCCGTTTTGTTGCTGACAGACAAACTATTGCTAAAGGTGAGACATATCACTGTGCGCTTTGTTATATGGACAGGGGAATATTCAGTAACTAGCCAATGATTCTACTTAAAGATGATCATGCCCCGTATTCACATGTGAGTGGATAACTCCCGGTGGCAGCATTAAGCCCCTTAGAGTACACTGGCTTTCAAAATACTCAGACAAGTGAATCCTTGCCAAAGAAGCCAGGTGATGTGACTGATGTTACGCTTAGAGCAGCTGGTCAGCAACTGCAGTCGCTCACCCATTCTGCTCTACCAAGGTGCCTCAGCCTTGATCTGGAAGTCTGGTAGGAGACTCAATTATTTAGCATGTCCACATCTCACACCACCAGCCAGCTTCAGCTCACCGGAGCCCCACTGTCAGTTAGCCCAAGTCGGAGCAGTGGCTTTTGTGGTACGGATCCATCTCATCCAGCAGTTCGGCTGAAGCCAACGATTATATTTCAGATAACATTCCCGAGGAGCCATTACCAGGACTCTGGATTACTCACAAGCCTGGCCTAACGTCTAATTAGGCCCCAGAAGCCAGAAAACCTGACTGGTTCAGAAGATTGCTCGTATCCCATTACCAATCTGTCTTCACTTCTCTGAACAGCAGCAAGAGCTTCAGCAGCCAGAAATGAACAATTTATCAACCAGAGAGCCAAGTTTGACAGGAACTAATGTCTTGCTAAATTGTACAGACCTTTCTTAAAAGGATCAATCCGTTATGCTCTCACAATTTTTAATGAAGTGAAGGGTAGCTTACTTATTTCTCTCTCCATAATTTCCTTTACTTTCACCTCCATAGGTCATGGTACTGGCCTCCTTCATTATGCAGCTCATATTACTACTTATATATATGAGGCCTATGTCTGAGATATGACAACCAACCAACCTAGCTGTTGGAAAACTCTACAAAAATCAAAGAAGCTTTCAGCAGCACTATCCATTCTGGATTATCAGAAAACTTAAGGACCACTCTCCCTCTGAAAATGTGCTGCGTTAAGCAACTCTCATAAGCCTTTTTCATATTTCCAAGGAAAAGGTTAGTGTACAAATGTCTCTTCCTTCAGTGAAACATAGCCAGCCGATACACAGCAAGTAACTGGGTAGAATACAGACTTTAGCAGATAAAGAGTTAACTGTTGTTCAGCAACTGATATGTTAATAAGAGATACCAAAACCGCTCAGTGATTACCAGTAGTTAACCTGCACTGTGTCGAAGCTGAGAACTGGAATGGTACGCTGCCTTGATATATTTACTGCATTTAGGTTGACGCAACATGCAAATCCTAAATACAAGCTCTTTCACCTTAAAAACAGAACAGTCCCCTCTACCTAACTTCTTTTACAGAACCTGAAAAAAAGGCTTATTAAAATTCTTCATCTATTTTCTTCAGCATTTAAATTGAGCCAAAAAGCCCATGATAATATTTCTAAAACTTGTGAAGGCAGTGGGATAGAACTAACATATTCCCATGCCTGAACTCAGGTTTAACTACTTGAACTCAAATTACGCATCTCCAAATCCCTAACGATCGAACTGATAGCATCAATTATCTAAAAGGCTGCATCCAATGAAACATGGCTTTTTGACATTTTCATGGTACATGATATTACATTCACATTAGGAAAACACTGGTTCTGCAAGAAATATTGATATGTATGCAAGGAATGATTTGGAGTCCTGTGATGTGGAGCATCTTGTCTTCCGTAATAAATAGACAATATTTTCCAGCACCACCTTTACTCAAAGCTCTGTCTTTTGGTGTTCCCCCCCCCCCCCNTCTGAAGTTAGTTACAGCAGCATAACATACCTCACAGCACTCTCCTTTAAAAAAAAATGTATCAGGGAAAGAGATCGCTAGTAAGACACACTTGGTAACACTGTAGTCTATCATCGTATTTCATCTTTCATAGAAAAATGCTCAAGAGCATTATTTTTCTTAATGTGCTGTAGGCTAAAAATGAACCCTCAAGGGTTTCTATTGCTCTTCTTGTTGCCAGAGCAACAAAGCAATACTCACCTGAATATCTGCCAGTGTAAGTATCAATTTACAAGCTGAGATGAAGTTTGTGCTCCTAGCAGATGTCACCAACAGCATTTTTACTATAAGCCAAATTTTAGTGGCAAGGGACCATGATAGTACTATTTCATTTGTGCTACTCGATTATTGCTCATATAATTCAATTGTTTCTATCAAAATGTCTTGACCAACGACATTCAAAGTGAAAGAGTAAAACTGAAAGGCTTTTATACCAAATCTAGTGCAGTAAAAAGACTTCGTTAAGCAACTCAGAAGAAATCTTGTATGTCATTATAAAGCATACTAGGAACCTTTCCCAATAAATTCATTCCTAAAACTCTTTGTGGTAAGGAGATAGGAGAGGTGAGGAGACGGAAGCTGCTAAGAAACATTTTATGAGCATACAAGTGTTATTACTTTCTAAATTAAAAAGGGCTCATTGTTTACCAGTGTATCAATCCAAGCATTCACACTGTTTCTGTTTGTAACAGGTGACAGAAGCATTACTTATAATACCATACTGTATAAGAAGGAATACAACTTCGAAATTATTTGTGTGTCAAACAAAACCCAGGAGGATGATATGCAACCAAATCACAGAACTGGAAACATCACTCTCTTCTTTTCAGATCAAAGTCTATTGCTTTAAGAAAAACTCAAGGGAACTACTTATAACGTGTACTAAAAATTCTAATTATAAGACATTAAGAAAGAGATGTATGGAAAACAGAATAGGTAGAAAACACCTAAGCTCTATAATTTCTTACATTCCTTGTAATTCATCATTTTTCTCCCCTTAAAAATTAAGAGGCAGAGGAAGAAGGCAGCAAACTCAAAGTTTCCTCCTATTTCCAACTCCTGATTCCAAGAGAAATAATTTTCAGGCGTTGGATCACAACACCAATTATTTCACTCTATTCAGACAAGCAATCTGAAAGTGCAAAAATCAAAAAGGAAAGAAAACCACAGGCACTTCCAGTTATGAAGTGAAATACACAAGTTAGTTTAAAAACAACAACAGTGCTTTATTTTCACACACATTACGTGCACCTCTGTAAAAGCACCAATCCTGAAAAAAAGAAATCTTTGCTTATTCCATGCAGAGTCAGATGCAGAGGCAGCGTGAATCAGAAAGCTATATGAAGGGATTTATAGGCAGAAAACTTTCTAGGCAAAGGATTGGGAGATTCAGAACTAAGCTTCCTTTTTTTTTTTTATTCTTCTTCTTGTTTCCCACACAGATATGCAGACTGTTCTGCTACTGAAATGCAAAGGATTATTTTTTTTTTAAAAAAAAAACAAACAGATAACTAATAGTTATCACCGGACTCCTCAGCCTTGCATTGTTTCTTTCAAATCCACTACACTAGTGTTATAGAAAAGCACTGGAGGTCCTGCAATGCTCACTGACTAGATACAAGAAAAAATATCCTATCTGCAAAGAAAATGCCATGTTCTGACCTCAGCATTAAGATCTATGCTTGCACAATGGAGGTCTAGTCAAATACATTCTTTCCTGCTCTCTCCACCTCTTGTTTTCAGTCTTACTACATGTTTGTTTTCAGCCGGTCAGTACACACGCTTTTCATTTGATTGACATGACACACCGGTGAAGCTAAACACAACACCTCCAACTGCCCTTCAAATTGAAAAACAAGCCAGCATTTAAGATTTTCACTTCACAGTCTGTCTATGAAGACAGATACTTTTCTCTTGCACTTCTAGGTTGCTGAGCTCAGCCAAAAGAAAGGGTTGTCTTTTTCATTTCGTTGTTTCATTTTTATTACACACTCACTAGGAATAACAAAAGAGGTGGCAGAACACAGACCTTAGCTTTATCATCCATCCATCCATATGCAGACCAGCCTTTTCTAAATATCAGTCATCCATCCATCCATATGCAGACCAGCCTTTTCTAAATATCAGTCATCCTCAACTCAAAAAACCCAAGAAACTCCACAAACCCCCACATTAGGTGGAAAACTGAAAGGCTTTTTTTGTGCATCAAAGTGGAAAGTCATGAAGTATTAATTTTTATAAAATCCACTACTTCGAAGCCAAGGAGTTGCATTTGGCTGTATGGAGCATCTTGTGCTTCAAGACCAGTTCTAAGCCATGTGCTTACCAGTGGTAGCATCCTTGTAAAGTAAGAGAGGTAGTCTTGTTTTATACTAAGGCTGAACAAGTTCATTTCCCAGTTTCCTCAAACTATTTTGTAATGACACTCAGGAAGGGCGACCCTCTCAAGTGGCAGCAGTGACCTTGAGGAAAAAAAACACAAACCAATATTTCTTCTTGACCTCATTTGCTTTTCTCTGCTGCTTAAGTCTGACCTTTCTCCCTCCCCCGCACCATAAACACAGTTTCAAAATGAATTGATGTAAACAGAAAGCAGTATTCATTTAATGCAATTAATAAGAAAGATTATTAAGGTTTTTTTCTCTTTTTCTACAGTCAGGGCTTGATTAGTTAGAAAATACTGACAGCTCCTTTTTTTGTGAAAGAGGGATGAACAATTTTGTTCAGACAGTGGAAGAACATCATGATGTGTTTCTTTCTCTTTTTTTTTTTTCCTTTTTTTTTTTTTTAAGAAGGTACTATTGAGAGCATAAAGGCTCATTGTACTGCAGTAGCAAATCCAGTACCGTAGCACTTAAGAGGTGGTTAACAGTGCTTTGGTTCAGAATCGGTGTTAGAAAATAAAGCTTAAGAAGTTATGATGCAGGGTATTTGGTGGGATTTCAACAACAATTTTTAATGAGTGTAAAAAGGACTGAGGCATTGGCTTCTTCCCCTTGGCAAAGTACTTTGTTCCTTATCCTGTTTAAGTCCCAGGTTTCACGATCAAGTTTCTCATTTCCATCGATGACGCACTAAGGAGGATTCGTCATTGACCACATCATTGTCAGTGTAGCGATGCTGACACCGTGGTGGAATAAGCAGCAGGATGATCAGTACAAGGAGGATAATTCCACACAGGCTCATGAGAGCATAGGAGGCAATCCACAACACTGGTTCATGGAAAGAAACGCTAGAAACACAGTTGCTTGCAACATCTGCTGTTGTGAAAGGGCCTTCAATCTCAGACACTGGAGAACCATCAACTTCTGAGAAATTACAAAAAGAAAAACATTAAGTCTACAGACAGCGTTTAAAAGCAAATAACAAAAGATCTAGCTTAAATGTCTATATATCTCTTTTCCTCCATCATCATACATCTCAGCATGCTCATGTTTTATTGTATTTCTCATTGCTATAAAAATACTAGTATGCCATGTTTATAAAATGGGAATCTGAAGCATAAGGAGACCATGATACTCCCACATCTACACAGACATTTAAATCCAGTTTCCCACAGCCCAAGTTAAAGCCCAAGCCACTGGATCACCTTTTCTCTCTGGACTAACCTTTCAGAAATGTCAATTTAACAAAGCTTAAAAATCCTACAACGCCTACACTGGAGTAGGTTAGGGCCTGGGCAGTTTTCATTTGTTTCTGGCATTTGCAACAACTGGAAGAGTACCTCAGATGATTCTTACATCTTCTGCGTTTGCTATTTTCCAGGGTCTTAGGGAGTAGCATGCAGGATCATTAGCTTCATAGATACCTTAAAAGACTGTATCCTAAACACAAGGTGCAGGGTGGAAAGCAGCACTGATAGTCTTGTGAGTGGAGGTGAAAATTCAGAAGGAAGAGGAGGTGAGACAGGAGAGCTGGGTGACAGCTGTATGGAAAAGGGGAATGGTGGAGAGGAAGGTCAATATCAGGAGTGAGAAGCTGCGACATGAAGGAGCAGTGCTGTTGGGCAGGGAGGGAGAAGCTAACCAAGCAGCTCGAAAAATGCAGATGACAAAGCTAAGGCAAGAAGCACAAAGGGGTGCCTTGGCAGCTAAGTTTTCAAACAGCCATCCAAGCCATCCATCTCGGTAACATCCCAGACTGTGTGACTTGTTTCATTACCATCACAAACCCCTACTTCTTAAACCAGTATTTGCCAAACCGGGTTACGCTGCCCATGGTTGTCACAGTAACCATGGCAAAGCGCAGCAAAGTTCCCCTGAGTTGTGGACAGGGCTATGTGTATTGTAAAGGCAGAGCAAGTTGAGTTGCCTAGAGCAACAAAATATTCAGAGCATTTCGTATCTGCAGGTGCGCGGCCAGGGAAGGATGGATACCTTTCAGCTTGGCTGGGGCAACTAGAAGCCTGCAGTGCATTTTAATAAGTCTTCCAAAGAGCTGTAATTCACTTCTCTAGTCAGATACTTCAAGACACAGTTGTGTATTTCTTATAAAGGCCTTGGTTTTAACCTTCCTGCTTCATTTCTTGCTCATTTTAAATGCAGCCAGTCTTGCCAAATTGTAAGTGATCCTGCCTACTGAAAACAGTATCTCTTATTTACACATATCTTAGACACAACTCCTGAAAGCGTGTTTGACGAGATTAGCAGGAAATACCCTTTGGAAGGAAGAGAGAAGCCTGGGTTTTGGAAAGGCAGGAAGGTGGCCTTTACAGTTCTTTGTGGAGAAACAAATGCAGAATAGGTGAGCTGCTTTATCTGCAGTTTATTGGGAGATATTTTAGTTGGTATTCAGTCCCTGGCCTCCCAACACCTCACATTATTTTAAGGTTTAAGTCTCATTAGACTTAATTCAACTTAATCGCGGGCTGGTGCTGAAAGAGACTGTCCTGCTTGCCCTCACTCCTGTCCCTCACTGCCTCTTCTGTATTGGTGCTAGTGACTGGGAGGCTGCAAGGAGAGTCAGGGCAACTCACTGATGGAAAACCAACCTTTCATAACAAACAAAATGCCCAGATGAGGAATCTTCTGTAGGATCACTCAACTGAACCAACCCTTCTTTAGCTGAAAGTATAAGAAGACTCCTTCAGCAGCAATACACTATTACAGTGGACTGGGTGAAACCTGAGGCTGCACCCATGAGCACCCTAACACTGATGAATACCAAACACGTACTCTCTTAACTCATCAGATGGTAATAAACTAGCCCGTGCGCCCTGTATTGTCAGCATATCTTTGCCAAGACGCTGCTGTTACATAGATATGGTACGGGAGCAGACAGTACTTGTAAAAGACTACCTAGAAGGTCTGGGGCAAAAATCCTTTTTGTTCAGTCCCAGCGTGGCACTTTGTCTACCCTGCCATTGTTTCTGCTGGACATCTTATCCCCTCACACCATTTCATCTGTCTCTATGAAGTCCTGCAGCAAAACCAAACTAAACCACATTTAATACTAATATGAAATGCAAGGCGTAAGTATTACTACTTAGGAATTCAATATTTTGAAGAAGTGGGGGAAAAAAAAAAGCAGCACAATTTTCCACCTTGGAGATAGCTTTGAAAATAAACAGCCCCTAATTACTCATTATTTGGCTTGAGTACAATATTTACTCCTATTAAAAAAGGCAATACAAAACAGTTGCCATAGTGGCTGACATCTTAAATTACATTTTGAGAATGCTTGATACGAGTACAGCCTCTACTTTCTTCCCTCCAAAAAGAAAAGTTTTCCCTCACCCTCTTCCATCCCCAGAGAAATTGAGAGGAAATCAACTGAGAGGAAATTTGCCTAAATTCTTCAAACAAGCCCTTAACATAAACTAAGAGTCACACAAACTTAGCATATTGCACATTAGCTGAATTAGGATATTTTGGCTTTTTTTTTTTTTTTTTAGAACATTTGGTGGTACCTACCTACAATAATTTCTTGGCCTTGGATAAATGTGATTTTCTTCATTATTGATTATTACAGGACAAAAATGGCACCTCTGGAAACATGCTATTTTATAACATTTGTGTAGAACTCAAACACACTCTTTCTCGCTCACTCACCATCTTGGGTGGTTTGGAAAGGAAGCAAACCTGAAGTTAGATAAAATTTATCACAAAATTGTAAAGTGCTGCTTGGAAGGGGCCCCTGAAAGTCACCTAGTCCAGCCTCCTGCTCAGAGCAGGACTGTCGCCATCAATAGATCGAGTCAGCTGCAGCTTTATCCAGCTAGGTCTTGTAAAACCCTGAGGATGGAGACCCTGTGATCCCCCTGGTCAGCCTGTTTCAGTGTTGTACCACCCTCCTGATGAAGAAGAAATTCCTCATGTCCAACTGGAAAAGGGGAAACATAACCCCCATTTTTGAAAAGGGCAAAAAAGAAGACCCGGGGAACTACACGGTCAGTGTCACCTCTGTGCCTGGCAAGATTATGGAGCAGATCCTCCTGGAAACTCTGCTAAGGCACGTGGAAAATAAGGAGGTGATTGGTGATAGCCAACATGGCTTCACTAAGGGCAAATTGTGCCTGACAAATTTGGTGGCCTTCTATGACAGCGTTACAGCGTTGGTGGATAAGGGGAGAGCAACACATGTCATCTACCTGGACTTGTGCAAAGCATTTGACACCGTTCCCACATGACATCCTGGTCTCTAAATTGGAGAGACCTGGATTCGATAGATGGACCATTTGGTGGATAAGGAACTGGCTGGACTGTCACACTCAAAGAGTTGTGGTCAATGGTTCCATGTCTAAGTGGCTACCAGTGACAAGTGGTGTTCCTCAGGGGTTGGTACTGGGACCGGTACTGTTTGACATCTTTGTTGGTTACAGGGACAGTGGGATTGAGTGCACCCTCAGCAAGCTTGCCAATGACACCAAGCTGTGTGGAGCAGTCGACACACTGAAGGGAAGGGATACCATCCAGAGGGACCTGGACAGGCCACAGAGGTGGGCCTGTGCAAACCTCGTTAAGTTCATCAAGGCCAACTGCCAGGTCCTGCATGTGGGCCAGGCTAAGCCCATGCACAAATACAGGCCAGGCAGAGAATGGATTGAGAGCAGCCCTGAGGAGAAGGACTCGGGGGTGTCGGCTGATGAGAAGCTCAACATGAGTTGGCAATGTGCACTCGCAGCCCAGAAGGCCAACTGTATCCTGGGCTGCATCAAAAGAAGTGTGGCCAGCAGGTTGAGGAAGGTGATTCTCCCCCTCTACTCTGCTCTGGTGAGTCCCCACCTGGAGTACTGCATCCAGCTCTGGAGCACTGCGTCCAGCTCCAGAGCCCCCAACATAAGAAGGACATGGACCTGTTGGAGCAGGTCCAGAGGAGGGCCATGAAGATGATCAGATGGCTGGAGCACCTCTCCTATGAGGACAGGCTGAGAGAGTTGGGTTGTTCAGCCTGGAGAAGAGAAGGCTCCAGGGAGACCTTATAGCAGCTTTCCAGTATCTGAAAGGGGCCTACAAGAAAGCTGGAGAGGGACTTTTTACAAGGACGTGTAGTGATAGGATGAGGGGGAATGACTTCAAATTGGAAGAGGGTTGATTTAGGATATTAGGAATAAATTTTTCACTGTGAGGGTTGTGAGGCACTGGAACAGGTTGCCCAGGGAAGCTGGGGATGCCCCATCCCTGGAAGTGTTCAAGGCAAGGTTGGATGGGGCTTTGAGCAACCTGGTCTAGTGGAAGGTGTCCCTGCCCATAGCAGGGGGGTTGGAACTCGGTGATCTTTAAGGTCCCTTTCAACCCAAAGCATTCTATGATTCTATGAACTGGAACCTCCCTGAATGTAACTGGTGGATGTTGCCCTGTGTTATGTAGTTTCACTTGCACTCACCCTTGGCTTCCATACAACTCAGGGCCCACCAGTTCTTTTTCTGCAGAGCTGCTATTCAGCCAGTCCCTTCCCAGACTGTACCCATGCATGGTGGTTTTCTGCTTGAGGTGCAGAACTTTTCAATTCTGTTCACTGAAACTCTTGAAGTTTCTGCTGCCCAGACCTCTGGGTAACCAGGGTCCTTCTGGACTGAAGCTCTTCTGTTCATCATGCCATCCATTCTCCTGAGTTTAGTGCCCACAAATTTGGGTGCACTCTGTCTCATCACAGTTTAATGTAGAAGTCATTAATTATTACAGTGCTTGGTGCATTTCTTCCCTAAAAACCACCCAAGTCTTGCTCCTATGATCTTCTCACTTATTACAAAAATACTAGGGGTCTAATTCTGCTCGATTCCAAGGTACCATTAGGTTGCTTCACTAATACTAACTAGTTGATCTGAACATCTTGTCTCAAGAAAGAACCTGATACTAAACCTTTCTTAGTCATCCTGTAAACAGTAGGCTATGCCTGAAATTATCAACACGCAACTTGAAACAATTTGAAATTAGTAACAGAATAAGTCTTGAAGGGTTTCACGTATTGAGGAAAAAGCAAATTTCTTTGCCTGATACAACGGAATAGCTTCCTGCAGCCATCTTTTCAACTCTCCTCACTCTTGGTACATCCTGGAGAATGAAAATGGTGCAAGGAGTACTGTGGGATAAACCAGTTCTCATCTCTAGCCAAGTCTCAATAGAAACTTGGGAGTTCAATGAAGTTAAGGCTTTTAGTCCTGTTCCTCTCATTTTTGTATTCAGCACATACCTGTTTAATATCTTAGAAAAACATGGGCTTAAATTTAGTGTTAACACTCTACTGTAAACAAGAAAGCATAGATCATTGCAAAGCCACACCAAATGGTCTTTTGTATTTCTCTATTTCTGAAGATTTATGCCAACAGTAATTCAATTTAATTTATGCCCACGAGCAGACTAGAAAGCTCCAAATAAATTACATTAATATAGTTGCTATGGAGGACACGGCTGGCCTCCACAGGAAGCCAGTTAGGCAGCTTAATCTCTCACACTGCACTGACTGCTAACCACTCACAGTTGTGGTTTCCTGATGAAAGTAGTGTTAAATATGGAAACCACAAGCTGTGAAGAAGCGAATTCAGAATAACTGGCACATCCAGCAAAATGTCATCTGCCCCGTGTGAGTGGCGTCTGACAAATCAGTATATCTTGCCTCAGTCAGTGGCTTGTCTCATCTGATTTCTCAACCATCTAAGGTCCCATGATTCTAGGTTAGACATATGCATGAAACATGGACAAAGAAACAAGGAGGAAATGCCTTCTAGCACCGGCTGGGTATCCTTGTGTGTCCAACCTCATGTACATTCAGATCTCATTTCTGTTCTGCAAGCTCAGTTCTTCCTCTCTAGATGAGGTTGGCAGAACTACATGCAGTGGCCAAACTCTATGCTTCTATGTAGCAATATTAACATTAAGGTGTTATTATGCTTCCCTGATTGTTTTTCTCAACAAAGATGTGCTGTTCATATGAGCAGTTCATATGAGCACCAGCTGGCTTACATCCCCTGCTGACCACATGTCGGTCAATATGTTCTGTCAAAATGCCCCCTCCCCTCTCCATTAATGGCTGCAGCATGGCAGGGAGAGAAGACAGCTCTACGATTGCTAAAATTGCAGTCAGGAAGCACAAGGAAGAATGAAAGGCAGGAAAACCTGGTCTGCAGTATTTGTCTAGTTACACTCTCCTTCTAGATGCATTCAAAATGTGTCTTTCATCACTGTGTGCTACCTCATAGAGATCTTCATTAAACAACCCACATCAATATCCAGATTTTCTTTCATAGCAAGCTCAAAGATGACAATTTTGAGCCCATTATCAATGGAGAGATTAAAAAAAAAAAGTGCTTTTAAAATGCCCTGGAGCTACAACTCAGCTAGCTAGTGTATCTCTTTTTTCCCTCAATTACCTGGTTGCATTAAGCACTCAAGTACTTACTGCCTTTACCCTCTCTAACATAAATACTGGAGATTAAAGAAGCACTGTCAGTCGTACTCCTATTCTCATGCAAATCTCAGATGACACAATGTTTTTCCAGGTACAGACCACTTCTGTTTGGGACAGAGATTTGCACACGCGTGCATGTCCTTTTGGTCCTCTCCCATTTTTATGTTCTTGTGGTGCCAAAGCAATGTCTCAACAACAAGGGGAGGAAAACCCAAAACTTTTGTTTTTAGCTACCCTTGGTGAGATATGAGAAATCACGAAAAAGCAAGAAAGTTAACCAGCACTGTAAAATCAGCCAAAAATTATGAGCTTTTTGACATTTCCTCAGCAGCTAATTTAAAAAGTAATGGCTTTCTACTTACACTGAGAAAACTATTTGTTTAGAACCAACACAAACAGTACAAGTCTTAATTTGAGTCCCATTTTCATCTTAGCTCTTTCTTTGAGTATTTCCGAGAGGCTGAAAAGGCACAATTTACATTAAGAGAAAAGCGCAAGTAAGGTACTTCCTTGCATATCGCAGAAGTTAGTTGAAGAATCCATTTAACTGCAAATTAGAACAGGAACTACACAAAAATGAAGCTGCATTAAAAACAGGGACTCGTCTCATGCAACTGTTGGGAAAACTGTGCACACAGACAGATGTCTCAGAAAGATCTTCTCTCAGCGGGAAGAACGCAGCTAGGATACCCAGAGCTGAGGCTGGTTTACTTCATGCCAAGACTGTTGTGTGCAGTGCAGCTTTTTTTTCTTTTTTCTCCCCTTGAAATCTGAGTATCTTGGGATTGCTCAAAAATATACCCTTCACACTTCATGAGTAACCACACTTTTCCCCGTCAGATAAGTGGAAAAAGTATTTCTCTGAGAGAGCAGGTGTTTCCTCACTCACCAAGTCCTGAACCTGACACTAAGTTCTCTTACCTGCACATGGACTCACTGCAAAGCCCACTCTCCTCTGGGCTCTGTCAAATATTACATAGAAGCCTTCCATGACTGTAGCCCCAATAACTAGAGCATTTGTGGAGGAAGAGATGCCGAAGCGGTAGCACTGTAAATTTTCTCCAATTCCAAGGATGGGTTGAATATAAAGCTATTAAAAAAGAAAAAAGGCATAGTGTGAGAAGCAACAACACACAGAACTTAGAAGTTCGGAGCTTTTGATTTTTATATTCAAGCACTCAAACTCCCCTGGAAATAGAGAATGAATAGGGGCAAACAAATGCCTGTGCATGATTTAAAACTGGTCAAAGCTTACAAGCAGGTAAGAGGTAAAGCTCTTGGATTCTAAGTTTAAATTTGAATACAGTAAGTCACTATGTGAAGGTCAACAGTAAATTCATGAGAGCCACTTTTTATTCTGTTTTCCATAAGGGAAAGATAGCTGAGAAAAAACTTGGGATATGAACCAAAATTAGTGAATAATTTTATTATTAAGCAAATTATCAGGATGGAATTGATTCAGAGAGCATTCAGTGTCAGCTTCAAGGCTCTAGATTCATAAATTCAAGTCACATTTTACCCCTTGTCTCCTCAGGGAAGATGAAAGATTGCCAAGCTACATGATCAATACAGAAAAAGCTTATCATAAGGCTTTACTATATTTCAAGTTAAAATGTACTTAATAGGCTCATTCTCCCCTTTGCTCCTGACCATCCCTCGAGGTAAAAGACTATTACGAATGTTAGAGGACACCAGCCTGTATTGGAACCTATACTGGGAGGGAAAGCCAGAGAGGAAAAATAAAAGTGGTACATTACATTCTAAAAGCTGGGATGGAGTATTAATAAAAGCTAAACCAACCAAGTTACAGAAACCGGTGAAGGGATAACATAGGCTCCTTGCCAAAACTGTCATATTCAGAAGAAGTGCTCCAACTCAGAATGCCACAAAAAACAAATCAATTTGCTTCCCAAAAGAAGAAGATCAAAATGAGCAGAGACATTCTGTATTGACACCTATTGTGGCTAAAGCTCGTGAAAATAAACAAAAACTTGCCTGTTTTTCCTGACAATTTGAAAAAATCATTCCCAGCTACATGGACTATACTCAGAGGGAAACTGTGTTTTTCTTTTTTGGTTTTAGGTTTGACAAGTTTGTTATTTTCCCTATTTAAAATTTGATTTTAAAAATTTGATTTAAAAAGATTTCCCTTGCATGCAATAAGCCAGTTCTCTATTACTGCTAAAAATAGCATGTGCTTTATAATAGTAAAAAAAAATTCATAACTGAATAAACAAAGAAGGCTGAGACCTGTGGTAGGATAGAGATCCGAAACGACCTACTGGAGTTCTCATCCCTCAGGTAAATGGAAAGTTTGGGAAATAAGGACCAGGGTCTTTCAGTTTTGTCCCAGCATGCAAGCTGTGAACCAGTCCAGAAACCAGAAGAGAATTCTTGTACCTATTAAAAAAAAAAAAAAAAAAAAGCGATACATACAGATTACATACATTTTGATAGATTTTTGTAAATGATCACTACCACTATTCAATAATTCTTCTATTCCCATGGAGAAATTCAAGCACTAATACAAGTCTGACAAAGAGCTTTTTCTTTAAGGATCAAAGCAAAAACCCAACACATAAATCAAGGTGTGTCATAACCCATTATGACTTGGAAGAAGGGGGAAGAAGCAAAAGCAAATTTAGCTCTCCCTCCCCTCCCCTTTTATGTCTCTTCCACTTCTGCAATGAATATGTGTGTCCTTGAGCAATCGGTACTGCAAAGAGGCAAAGCATCAATGGGCTTTTACTGCCTACCTACCTCTTCTCTGAACAGCTCTGACCAAGTGCCCACACTGTGAAGCAGCAGATGCTTTTTTTTTTAAAAAAAACACAACCCAAAATATAAACCAGATAAATATGTAATGGAGTCATCTCCCTTCCTCACATACCTACAGCTTCTTACTCAAGTTTAGGGTTTTGCAGCCAAGGGCTAAGCCAACATCTCCTGGCATCCAAGGGAATCAAGGTCTGCTACAGTCAATGGAAAGAAACATGTCCCTCTGTCTCTTTTGCTGCCCTGCCACACACTACCAATACAACTCGACATGCTTTTGAAATAAGGTTGATTAACAGTCCTCCTTAATATATCCATGGCACTAACAAAGCAAAAAGCTAACTCCTACAGAGCTTGTTTGCCTAAGACAAACATCTTGTCTAACGCTCATGCTCCCCCATCGGCTGCCAGATCAGAGGAAAAACCTTCCTTATTTGAGTGCATTACTTTGTGCTGGTTCTTATTCCGGTGTGAAGGAAGGCAGTATCTTGTTCTGATAGTGCACAGCCAAAGCCTCCTATTTGGGTGGAGAAGAAAGATGGAATCTAGCCTCTCCACTCCCCTCACTTGTATTCATCTGTGATATTGATTATTTTGTAAACATCAGCTCATACATTAGTTATATGGCATTTTACAGGTGACAAGTATACACCCCAGCCCATGTACCTGCCAATGAAATATTTGTTAGGGCTGCACAGTATTAGAGATGTAATATTTCCAGGTGCTCATCTCTGTTCCTGGGCCAAAAAGCGTACACTCATGTAAACACACAGTGAGACTTACCATCACAGACAGACTGCTTTTACCCTTAACTCTCAATGCACACCGAAGTACATGTCTTGGCACAGGACAGAATGCTCTGCCCCTCACAGCTAAGCCCCAGGCCAAACCTGCTGAAATATATAGTTCTCCTCGCTTTCCATTTTCTCTTGGAAGGCAGAGCTTGAGATCTGAGGAAAACTGCAAGACAGCACCCAGACTGAACAGACCAAGTCTATGAAGTGCTCTATTTTAAGTGCCTACTTTAATTTCCCAGAAAGACTGCTTATTACGTTGCATTTCTTTGCCTTACTTCTGTACGCTGAAGAAATGCATTGGGGGGGATTTGGCTGTGTGATACCTAAAAGGTTATTAAAATAAAGATGTTAGGTTTATTTGAGCCTTCCTTTCTTCAACTTATTAACTGAGCATTATATTAATGCTGTGAGCAGACGTGCTGTTCTGACTTAAGCTCAGTGAGGTGCAGTAGCTGCCACCTCTCTGTGGCTCATCTCTGCCCATCTGCCAAAACCATCAGCCTTCAGATCTGCCAACATTAAACTGCACCTATAACTGCTCCCTAAAAGACTTCAGTACAAATAAGTAAGGTTTAAAAAACAATCTGCACCACTAAAGAGCATAAAGCTCACAGCCTTAGTTTTTAATGGAGCTTAATAAAGGAATGCAGTTCACATGCAGTTATCCCAGCATACCTGAGGGGGCAAAAACATCTTCCTGGCAAGCTCAAAACAAGCTGCTAGGAGCAAGAACTTGTTAACCTGTTTCACTTGTGGTCAGAGAAGTATGTCTGACTACAGCATATGATTTTGTGTTTCAGTGGCACGTAGCATGCCAGAAGCACTGAGTGCCATGGTACGGTTGCTGAAAACACCCATTTTCCTGACATTGCTTCTACACAGCTGGAATCTGATCCTTACCTCTTGTAACTACTTTCTTATTTAATAGACTATATCCTTTGTTTAGAGCTGTGAAAGTAATTTTTGGTGTGTGTGGAGGGAAAGGGGTACAGCAGCAAGGTCCTTGAGATTAATAAGAAACCCTAAAAGAGAAGAGCTAGTTTATGCATTTTTAATAGGAAGAACAAAAAACATTAAGCAGAGTGAGTGAGTGGTTTCCCTCTAAGACCTTATCGATCAGTTGACTATTTACTTGTCATGTGGAAGGCCCTAGTTCAAATGTCCTGACCAATATCAGAGAGAAGCGTGGACCGTTGTGACCCACTTCACAGGAGGATGCCCTATCCACAAGGTGCCATTACAAGAGCTCTTGGGGAGGCTTCTTTCATTTCCCCCCCATTGACTGAAATTATTCCAGTCAATACTTAAGTGCTTTGCAAAGAGAAGAACTTTTCAACCAGGGAAGCCGAGCTACATAAGGTAACTGATACATTTCAGATACTGGACACCTGCAGGCAGTGAAGAACACTTCATGCCAAATCTCTGCTCTCAATCGGGTAGGAAAAGGATCTCAGTCTTGCATTATCAGCATACAGGCAAATACTCCGTCTTTTGGGCAGCTGGCCAATAGTCCGGTTACTGCATTTTCTGTGATTTGCGACAACTACCACAGTCTGATTGTGAATCCATGAGATAAATATTAAAATGGTTCACTTTGAAATATCTCCGATTTATTCTTCGTCTTTAACCTTCTTGGTGCTGGTCATTGTATTCAACCAAAATTTATGAATAGATTTTATTAACCAGAAAATGCTGTTTCAGTTACTCTACACTCAGAGAAATCCACCATCCCCATGCCTTACTTCTAAAGCCTACTCTATTTCCAAAGAAAGACGCTTTTAAACATAAATAATTCAATAATGAAGGTCAAAAGCAGCTTTATTGATATGAATAATCCTAGTGAATGGCATCCATTCTGTACAACAATAAGCATTATACTTGGAAAGGAACTGCTTGCAGTAGCAGGTTCTTCTACTTTATAAACATCCCATTTTGAATGAAAGAACTGATATTTGCACCCTTACTGCTTTGAATCAGAGCAACAGGGATTATGTCAATGTTTCTGAAATGCTTAGAACAAAATATTCCATCTCTGCACTTTCTGATGCATTTCCACACACACACTTCTTGTCTGTACTTGGACCCCGCCTTTTCCCTCCTCTCTTTCCCTTTTCACCTCTTCCTCTCCCTTTTCTATTTCCATCAAAGACTATCAGTCATGCCTCACTTATTAACAGGAGTAGACCACCAAAGATGCTGCTCCCCTCAGGTTAAAACCCTATTGACTTACAAGGTAGATAGCAAAGATGACGTTCCTTTCAAAGATTATGTGATCATTTAATAGGAATCTAACATTTCGAGCAGATTTAATGACATTAGCTTACCAGCGATGTGCGAGCTATTGCTTGCACAACAGCACTGAAGACTTTCTGGGGCAGACGGAGAAGTGTGGTTCCACTGTCTACTATCGCTTTATCGGCGTTATACTAGGGAGGGAGGGAAAAAGGAGAGAAGTTACACACTGTAGTTAACGTAATGCATATTACGCTGTTTCACAACAGTGAAAAAGCTGTTCCTTTCTGGTAGCTGTCTTCCCAAACCTGCATGTCACACCTGTCAGCAGCGCTCTCTAGTTGATAGCTTGAATTCAAATGAAGTCTGAGACCAAAAGCAAGATACAGTCAGCCTGGACACAGGAGTGAGTTTATCTGCACCACTCAAGAAATTACTGTGTGTCACCACAGCTGGTGCAAATGGCCAAACCACTGTAAAGAGAAAATCCTGGCCCCTCTCAGAGGTGTGAGCTAATCCACTTTACCTCCCATACGCTTTGGGCAAAAGCGCTCTCATGGTCAGTACAGACAGATGCTAAGCACGCAGATATAGCTTACACAAGCCCTGAATCAAGGTCTCTGCTATCACAGAAACTCTTAGTTTAAGCACAATACGGCAGCCTACTTTTAATGACTGGCGTATCTAACTTAAAAATAGTCAGGGAACATTAGGCCTCATTACATGTCATGTTCGGTACTGTCTCAAGAGTACAAATGCCAAATGCCACACCTTTCTCTCTTGACTGCTGAAAACCACTGAAACACTGACAAAAACAAGTACAAAGAAACTTAAAATTTCAATCTTGCTGCCTCAAAATCTGCACTAAAAAACTAAGCAAACATTTATCCTCGTTATTAAAACCTCAACCCTCAGATTAAGAGATTTCATTAAACTTCAGATACAGTAAGCAAAGAATAAATATTTTAAAAGGTACATCTTTTTTCATGGACTCCTTAAAAATTATGAATAATTGTAAAAAAAAAAAAAAAAAAAGGCAAGTTGCAGTGGCAGCTGTTTGCATTAACTACTTTTGTTACCAGCTTAGGCAGCAGGATCAATGTGAGTGAACAGTGACACGTTTATGGCACAATCATAAGACACAAGGAAACATACAGCATAAGCTTTTTAGGAAGAGGTCAAACAGCAAGCGAATTTAAAATACATTGGTTTGGATGTTATCAATCACAGGGAATAGCTTTAGGGCAGTGAGAAAACTAAAACCCACCAAAAAGTAACAAAGTAACTCTGACTTAATTATTTTCTCTTTGAAAGAAGAGCTGCTATAGGCTGCCAAGCTGAGCTGGAAGAAAAGCAAACAGGAAACCATTTGTTATACACCCAGAAATATTTCTAAAGAGTGGGGAGAAATATCAAGGCGTTGCGGAGTCTATTTTAACAGATTTCTACCGCAAATACACAATCGCCAGCATCCTGGAGAGCCACCTGCGAAAAAAAGTAGGTAGGAGGCACAGCCAAAAGGGTCAACCACTAACATAAAACCATGCAAAACGCCTGGAGTAGCAGGATCGCTCTGCCAGGGACTAAGCACCTGGATTTTCATGCTGTGTACAGCGTACTTTCCATGGGCAGTAACTTCTTGCCTTCTTAGCCTTCCTGGTTAATGTTTAACAGTGCACCCTAAGCGCTGCCAGCAGCTCAGTACTTCTCTCAGCCCTGGTCTGCCAGGCTCAAGGCCACAGCTGCAGTGCAACATTGGACAGATTCCCGGCATTGAAGCGAGAGGACTAGTTTTCCCGTGCAAGGAAAGGAGTAGTCTCTGGTGACGGTTACAAAAAATGTTCCATTTCCTAGAAAACAACTAAGAGGAGAGAGGGCACATAGTTCATCGTCCTATACAGTGAATTATGCATCCTCTGCAAGCCCCTAGCTAGCCACACTTTAATGATACTAGCCTTAATTTACTATTCTTCCCCTAAATTTTTGTGGGAAGATCTCCTTTGATCAAGAAAGGAATGATGCCTTCTGTACCAGTGCTGATACATACAACGTTAAAGCAAACCCTGGCTCAGAAAAGAGCGACAATAACAGGAAACTTTCGTAACACCACTAGGTTTTTAAGTGAGTTGTTTTCTGGAAACAGAATGTATTAAACCATCAGTGAAAGGGCTCCTCTTCGAAAACACGTTGATCGTTTTTTAAGGCAAGAAAGAAAAGCAAGACAAGCATTTATGTTAAAGCACCAGCAGTTTTCCCTTCCTAACAATGTAACAGAGAGACATTTAAATAGACCTCGTTTTGTTTATTAAGTTGAAAGATGATATGACTAATTTTAAATATTTTATATGGCAATGATTTCCATATTTTGTACAGAAATATATTTATGCACATGTAAAATTTTTATCATGAATTTCACTTAATTTGTATGACCTATAAAAACTTCAGAATTATCACTTCCCAATGATTTCCAACTAAGAGATCGAGCATAAGATAAAATTAAGACATCTAATGAAAACAGGGCATGAAAATTATAGAACTAAAATCAAAACATGAATAGCAACAAGCTACAGTAAGAAACCAATGAAACATGCACATACACACGTATCCTCCAGCAAAAAAATTAAACAGATTTGGAATAAAAATGGCAACAACACAGTCTCATTAAACTGATCCAGAGATAGCAGAACATTATTCCTAATGAAAACAGAAAACATATCCATCAGGAATAATACCTGGCAAGGCTGAAGCAAGCAAAAGTGGATTACAAAAAAAAAAAAAAAAAAAAAAAAGAGTTGAGGTACTTTGGGAAGCCTCCCAGGATGACACCTGCCCACTGCCATCATGAATTACATGCCTAAATACCTCCACAGAGGTCAATCCAAAATCTTTCGTTTTCTTTGTTTGACCATAATTGTCTTAAAACCCTTCGGCTTCATTTCACCATGTAACGGAAAACCATCAACTGTAGTTGTTCAAAGACTGTTGTCTCCTTCAATCTTCAGTGTTTAGACACCTTTCTCACAACTGGAACTATTCAAGAGGCTGAGCCCTTCCAAACCACATCAGCCGTATTTTCAGTGGACTGTTCGCTTAAAAATTGTAGCTTAGTCCCTAATTTTTTCAAAATACTAGCAATGACTTTAAAGTCCTCTTAGAAGCAATTGTAGCATGCTTGATGTACACACTATGTTTCACACGTCTTGTTCATTTCTTTGCAAAGTTACCATGCAACCTTAATTGTCAGGGGAAACCGCAATACAGATCTATTGGTAAAGAGAAAACTGATCAATTAAGTGTTGTTTTTTTTAACCAAACTTGTGTTTTATGTAGTCAGAAACACATTATTGCAAATACCTCTGTGCAGTCCAATTCGAGGTTCTGTCCGCCAACCTCTAGTTTGAGAATTTCAACCTGGTAATACCACTCCTCTTTGACAGGTGTGTACCAAATATCACCCTTGTACAGACTTGGTTCAATTCCACCCAGAACCTGAGGGCAAAGAGAAAGGAATTCACACACTTTAAAATCCTGGATGCTTGGGTTTGGGGCAAGTACAGGAAAAAAAGGGAAATACTTTATTGTGATACACAGGGCATCAAAATTTTTAATTTAGCACCATTTGTATGGATTTTACTGACAAGTTCTCTGTCAATAATAAAGTAGTGTGAAACATCTAGACATCATGCAGACTGTACTTCAGTTAACCAGAATTCCCATATTGGGCCAAATTACCAGCATCTTCATCTACAAGCTCACACTGATTCTCTTATGAAAGCTCAAAGTGTTTAAAATCAAAAGAGTATCTTCAGTGGTTTAATCTAGGCAATGTTTAAAAATGGGACAGAATATTAAATTTGCACATTATAAATTCACTTTATCAGATCAGAAAAGCGTTAATACTGTTCAAGAACTTTTTTTTTTTTTTTTTTTTTTTTTACACACCTCCAAAATGAACTATGACCATCCTATCACTGCTATCACTATTAGCTTCCATCAAAACGTACATTGAAGCTGACTGGGAGCATACTACACCATCAGACTTTGAATTGAACTAATGTAAGTCAGTTCTCTCATGGGCTTCACCTGTCTCAAGTGTGTTAACATTTACAGTATGTGAATTCACAGCAAAATAGCTATTTGTGATCAGCTCCTGTGCTTATATGCTTATTTCAGCATAATTCGGGAACAGTCATTCCAGCTCCTGGTTCAACATAAATAATGGCCAATTCTTGGTTCCACTAAAACTGATGGAAAGACTTTCCAGAGTAACAAACGGAGGATCTGGTCTTCAGATTTTTTCCAGGCCAAGGTGGCCAAGAAGTCCAATAGCATCCTGGCTTGTATTAGAAATAGTGTGGTGAGCAGGACTAGGGAAGTGATAGTCCCCCTGTACGGCACTGGTGAGGCCACATCTCAAATACTGGATTCAGTTTTGGGCCCCTCACTACAGGAAGGACATTGATATATCAGAGCGTGTTCAGAGAAGGGCAACAAAGCTGGTGAGGGGTCCAGAGCACTTATGAGGAGTGGTTGAGGGAACTGCGGTTGTTTAGCTTGGAGACAAGGAGGCTCACGGGAGACCTTATCGCTCTCTACAACTACCTGAAAGGAGGCTGTAGCGGGGTGGGCATCGGTCTCTTTTCCCAAGTAAGAAGCGATAGGACAAGAGGAAACGGCCTCAAGTTATGCGAGGGGAGGTTTAGATTGGATATTAGGAAAAATTTGTTCACTGAAAGGGTTGTCAAACATTGGAACAGGCTGCCCAGGGAAGGGGTTGGGTCACCACCCCTGGGGGTATTTAAAAGATGGGTAGATATAGTGCTTGAGGGACGTGGTTTAGTGGCAACTTGGCAGTGCTAGGTTAACAATAGGACTTGATGATCTCAAAGGTCTCTTCCAACCTAAACGATTCTATGATTCCTTTAACATGTTGCTTACAAAAAAAGGAAAAGCCTTGATTCCTCTCCCCCTTTTCACACCATGTAAAAAAATTACTGTAGCATTTTGATGAGACTGAACAAGCTTAGCAGCTGAGTAAAGGACTACTCAGTTTGAGAAAGGTAGCAGAATCTGCCCTAAGGAAACACAACATTTATATTTTTCTTTATTAAAATTAAACTTGAAATGCAGAATTTTACTCAAACTTGAGAGAGAAAAAAAGAATTGAGAATGAAAACAGATAGACACTTGAGTTTTGCCTAAGGGCTTAACTTTCCCTTAATAAAATATAAAACATTTCATATATTTAAACACTAAATTTGGAAGAAGTAGGATAGTCATAGAAAAGAGGGAGAGAGATTAACAAAGATACATCATCCCTCTCAGATTGACAGATACCCACAAGACTACCTCCGTTGGTACCACTTCCAGAAACAGGCAGTCCAGCACCACACATCTGCAAGGAGAAAATGTTGGGGATCTTTGCCTGCCTCACAAGAGAATCAAAGAACGTCTCCACAGAACTTGAAGGCTTGAAGGTGTTGAAAAAACAAAACAAAAAACAAAAGAATTGCAGAAGTATTCATTAAAAAGTTTCTTTGCAGAAATGAGCCAATCATTCAAACAAGACCACTTTTCACAAGTAAATTGAATTTCTGACAACCAGGTGATGAAAATTCTAGATATAATAAGTCATTAAAAACCCAACATCTGTCATTTTTCTGTTTCTGTTGTTTTTAAAAACATTTTTACTCTTGACCACTGTCATAGAAATCCCTAAAGCATGAGAGTATTTTTCAATTGGAGTTTTCAAACTGAAATACTAGTTCCAGTTTCGGGCAGAAACTCTTACCAGTGCTTTCTGTTTGGAAAAGGCTTTGGATTATTAGAACAATCAGGTGTAACTTGCCCTTCCTACCACAGTTAGAAGGCAGAATTTGAAAGTGAGTATCTTCAGTTTTTAAACACAGTTTAATTCTAATGAACTTTGAATTCAACGGCCCTTATTTCCTCTTCTTTCTTTTAAAGGACTTCATATCCAAGCTCACTCACTTCAACTGATTACTGGCCAACAGGTTCTTTCCTACACTGCATGTCATGCTTGTCTTTGCAGTTATTAGAGTACTGCAATGTCATTGTAATTCATATTTCCGTGCAGGTACATCTCATGACAGGCAGAGACCCTGGCTAGCTTGTGAGGTGCCAAGTGCTCTTACTACACAAAGCACAGAGCAGCCTCAGAAGCCAACAACACTTAAACCTTCAGAAGGAGGGAAAAATAAATGCCCTGAATACAGTATTTGCACCAATCAGAGTTTGAGAAGCAACTCTGCTCTGTCTGTCCACTGACAGTGTATGACAGCAAGGACAGCAGAAGTCAATACAATGATCACACAACTCTTGAATAAAGTATTTTAATTCCAGAGTCAGCAGGCAGTACTGAATCATTTGTTCTAATGGGGTGTATCTCAGTTTGTGAATTTCTCAGACTTTATGTGGAGGTTGAAAACGATGGCTACGTAGTAGTCCAATCACGTTTTCAGTTTTAGATTATAAGGTTATAAGTTTTGGACTATAAATTTTAGGATATAATTTAAAGTTCTACCTGAATTTCCTACCTCCATAAGAACAGGATGTGCTTGGTTGTATGTTCATAAAACCACTGTAGCTAATATTTGTTCTGAAATTATCCATATATGCCCTCTATCTCAACTTTTACTTGATGAATGGAGAATATCTTAGAATGAACTGCCAAGGGCTTTGCCAAGTAAGTCCATCACTCCGTTGACAAGTCCTGAGGGAGATCATCACAAACTTCACAAATGCCCTCCACAGGCATACCAAAAGCCTCTACTCCCATCCTCTGGCACTACGAACTCTGTAAAAGCTTATTCATTCCGGAAGAGCTAAAACCAGAGCCTTCATCAGCAGAAAATGCATAAATCCTCATAAGGGATCATGGTACCATCACAACCCAGTTCATTCTTTCTGGAATTTAACAAACACAAAGGACCCATAGGAAAGAGAGGGTGGAAGGGAGGAGTCTAATGCTGACAGATCATCTGCCCTCTTTATTTTAATAGCTGGGGAAAGGGTGACTTACCTTAGCTAAGGCATCATAGGCAAGACCAAGAATCCCGTGCCATTTAACCCCTGGTAAGAAGAAATTTTCCGATTCAAGAATGGTAGCAATGTTGATGGTGTAGCTGCCATAGATTCCTTTTGGGATAGTAATGACATCTGTACCCAGCACTCCAGTCCAGCTTCCTTGACTGTACTTAACTGTGACATCAATTCCTTGAGATTTGTATGTACTTGACCTTTAAAAGGAAAAGATACACTTATGCGTGAGCTGATCATTTACAATACAAGACAACGGAAAATATTCAATCTTAATTTTTCCCAGGGAAGGAAAAAGTGAAGTCTGCAAAGTCAATCACATATACTCACAGAAGGGGGATGAATTGCAAAAGCAGTAAAAAAAAAGGGGGGTAATAAAAAAAAATCTTGAGGCCTTGTTTTCATCCTGAAGCCATCAATGACTCAAATCTTCACAATGTGTTTGGGGTTTTTGTTGTTTGTTTTAGTTTTTTTTTTAATCTAATGTATTATGCTATGTAGTGCATATGTCCCTGACTCAGACTGGTCCATCATAATAGGAGCAGTACTCTTTAACTGGAGATGGAACATATTAAGTGGTGCTAGGAAATGAAAAGCTTCTGAATTCAAATCTAAAATTGAAATGCCAGGCTAACTGAATAGCTATAGACTAATACCTCATTAATATTATTAAAAATCCATTTCGGGTAAATTGGAATATTATTGTGAGTATCAGCAGTAAGATACAGGTTTTCTAAATCTGCAGTTTGGTCTGTCTATCAGAAAGTAAGTAGATTTGAATATTATTAACAAATAATTCATTGACTTGGAGGAGGAAAGGAAGGAGTTCCTTCTAGACCAGGGCAGCAAAGGAAAAGTAGCAGGTAAGTACGGCAAGCAAAGAAAGGAAAAGAATCTTGTTTAGAACGCTTAACAAAAACATGAGGAAAAACATCAATAGATTTTTTTCATTTTAAAATCCTGCAGTATGAACATAGTAATGATCTTCCACCCTCATCACTACTGAAGAGCTCCAAAACTCCTAGATTCCTTACAATCTGTTTTGGTCCCATTCCTTGGCATGCAGCTTCCCCTTCTGAAGAGGCAGATGACCATGCTCAGTTCATCCAAACAGACCTTTAGTTTGACAGTGTTTTTAAAAGTAAATGAAAAAAAAAATCAAGTGTAAAATAATTTTGTAACAGCAACTTTACACGTGTGCAAAACAATAGAAAGCGCAGGTGATTTATCAAGTACGGTCAGTTTTATAAAGGCAGCTTTAATCTAACAGCTGCTCTGACCCGAAACAGATGCATGAAGTGGCTTCGCAGCCCCCTGTGCCTGAGCTCACCAGAATGAAGTTGGTGTGATTTTGCCTATTATGGGGAACAACCTTCAGATTGCAACACAGACAACTCCCACCTATTCAAGCAGACGCTTTATCCTGAGGGACAATTTGGCCATATGGACCATGCAACTGATCCTCTTCCCATCTAAGAGAGGGCAGAGAGCAGGTAAGAGGCCAGGCTCTAACCCTAAGCATTTCTTGATACTCCCAACAGTTAACTCTTCAGGGGTCTTCACAGCCCAGTAGCTTGTAATGTCCAAGACAGCAGAAATATATGAGGTAATAGGCCCCAGAGATTATATTTCAAAATCACAAATTCCAAAGATACTGTTACTACCTGTATCTGGTTACTGCTACTGCCGTTTTACCTTTCCACGTAATTCTGCATTTGTATGACACTCAGACAAAGGGACATCTCTGCTCAGGCAGGGTCTTCAGAGCACCACTGTGATACTGGCAGTACATTTTATAAATCAAAATTGAGTCTGAATAATTAGCGACACAAGAGAAACTAGCGGAGGCAGGAAAAGGAAGGGAAAATACAGGGCTCTTCATGTTGAAAAGTGTCTGGCTGTGCAACAGAAGAGGGAACATCTGAAATCAGAGAGAAAAGTGAGTGCTGGGAGAATAAAGCGAAGCAAATCTGCAAATACAGACTCTGCATGACTAGCAACAGCAGCAGCACATAGCTTTTCTCCTGTAAACAGTTACAGCCTGATGGATAGAGCTGTGGACCAGGACACAGAAAGATTGGGCTTGTTTTCCAGCGCTGCTAGTCAACTTTCCTGTGGAAAAGCAGGACAAGTCACTTCCTCGCCCTCTGTGCCTCAGCTTTCCCACCTGTAGAAATGGGTATGAGGATACTCATCTCATTTGTAAAGCGCACAAATGTTGTATTGAAGAGAAGGCCTTCTCATTTCCTTCAAGTAGCAAAATACCTAGTGTGAGAAGGGATCTCACATGATCTTTGTGGCAGTAAATTATATTCTGTTCTGCAAAACCACTTCCTTCTTGACTGTAATCAGCCTGTGTTTTTCCACCTCCATCCGAAGGAAGAAAACTTCTTTAGAGATGAAAACTAGAGACTTGTTCTAATTTATGGGTTGAGTGTTTTAAAAGAAACACGCAGCACAGAAAGTTCCAAACAAGCCATTGTGGCTACAAAGAGAAAATAAGACATTAAACTTTCCCAGCAGGACAGAGTGCATCTTCACCGGAGGCAAAGAAAAAGGCTACTAGATTACGCTGCTGTAGTGCCACTACTCCCTCATCCCTCTCCGTTCTGGTTACTATCTTCTCTCCAAAGCAGCCAGCTGAAACGTGGCCCTCAAACCTCAGCTTAGGAAACTAGCAATGGGTTCATTTTCTCATGCAGAGTTACTCCTCATTACCAGCCTAGAGCACTGAACTAGACATTGACAAAATATTATGCTCAACATGGTAACAGCAAATCCACTGCACAGAAAGCCCTGCTTAACACCAACCTCACGAAACACATGCAATTCCTTCTTAATTCCATGGTGTCCCAGCTCACTTGCCGCTCTGCAACAAGCCAGGACTTCAGATTTTCCTACTTACCTGTTCACTTTTCCCTAAGCACCAAATCAATGTCTCCATGAACAGCAATGGCAAAGAAAAGAGCAGTAAAATGACAGAAAAGAGCAATAGACAAAAAAATCTGAACAGAAGTTTTGATCCCTTCTCTAGTGAAGACAGATGGCACAAGATAAGTGATTCAGGGCCAATGATTTTAAGACAAAGTGAACATGAAAACCCAACAACCGACCTAGTTGTCTAAAGACTATTCCACAACATAAATTACTGATTTTTAACCAAGACATCCCATCTAATTTGCTTGGGTTGTGGAACAAGCTTATAATTTCCCTCAAACCCTAAACGGCACAGTGTACACAACCAGACTTGCAGGATCACACTGCAAAGCAGCAGCTTACTTTTGCTTGCTCGTATATAACTAATTGCATTACTTCAATTTATTGCCCATAACTGTCTTACCTCCCTATCTCTTGGAATGATCATCTTCTGAGCAGTTTTGCTTTTGAAACTTTAGATGGTGAGGCAGTAGTACTCAAACTGAAATAAAACTGATTACTGTTGCTGAATACTGACAGCTCTTAGTATGTCACTCTTTCACATACCGCTACAGAGCCATCCCTGATAATTTAGGTTCAAGAGTAAAAATCCCTTTATACACCTGTTTAAGTAGTTCTTTTATCATAAGTAGCACATTCAACGAAAACTACTTGTTATTCTGAACAGCATGACAAACAAATGCTGTGATTTCTTTTCAGTTCAGGACAAATTAGGCCATTTCCCCAAACCTTATACATCATGGTGACTTATACAGCATGGTCACCACAGCAGACTCGGAACTTTTCACAGCAAAGTTTTGTGAGAGCCACTGAAAAGCCCCAGTCGTGAAAGAGTTCATGACAGCAGCTTTATTCATTTTGTACGGAAAGACCCAGATAATTAAGTAGCAGAATTATACGACACGGATTATATGACACACGACATCATTTAACATGCAAGTTCTAAAATTGCTCAAGGAGGTCCCTTCCCAAACAACACACCCTCTGGGTCCTTTGAAACAATGATAATGACTTCCCTATGCACCCTCCTCAATTTCAGTCAAAAAACAATCATGCATTTAATTTCAGATTTTGATCATTTGAATAACATTAAACTAGGAGCGTGGCAATCAGGAAATTCAGACCCATCACTCTCTTTCTCCAACACAGTATTAATATTCTAATAAGCACACATCTATAACTCAGTCCCATTAACTTAACAAATTACTAATCCTTCTTTCCCCTCGTCTTCAGTTTGCAGTTTATGACTTTGATATGGAAGCACTTCATGACAATATAGGGAAAAACTGCAGGAATTATTACCACATGAGAGAAAACCTCTTTATCTAATTTGAAGTATTCCACATAGTGTGGAAGAGAAGTGCCCATCGGTCATTTGTCTCACTGACACATGGCTACAGGTCACTCTTAGGTAATTCTACAGATCTGGCTGATGTGATATCAAGGCCTTTGTCTACCATCTATGCAATATCATGACAACCAGGGAATATGCAATATCATGACTACTGGGAAAAGGCTATCATAAGGCCAGGCTCAAAAATAGATGAGCAGCAGGGCCCAAGGGCCCAAGGCCACTGGGCTTCACCTCAAGTCAGGAAAAATCTCAGAGAACAACCTCTCGGAATCTGTTCCCAAGCACATGAAGGACAACAAGGTAATCATGGACACTCAACGAGGAATTTCACAGGCACATCACACCTGATCAACCTCATTGCCTTCTACAACAAGATGACTGGCTAAGCAGATGAGGAAAGCACAGTGGCTGTAGCACATCTTGACTTCAATCAGGCTTTTGACATCATGTCCCATAGCATTCCCATTTGGAATCTGAGGATGTAGGGCTGAACAAAGAGACCGCTGTGTGGGTTGAAGATGGGGTTAGGCCACTGGGCCCAAAGGACAGTGACCATTGGCTCAACATCAGTCTCGTGACAAGCATAGTGCCAAAGGGATTGTGAGTGGAGGAAAAATTGTTCAACATCTTCATCAAGAACCTAAACAATGAACACATTGTACCCTCAGGTGATTTGAACAGGACACCACATTAAGGGGAGTAGCTGACATGCTGAATGTCAGAACCTTGAAAAATGGGAAGATTGAACCAACAGAAACCTCCTGGCATTCAACAAGGAGAAGCCCAAAGTTTTGTAGCTGAGAGAAAACAACTCCATGCATCAGGACAGACTGGGAAGCAACTGAAAAAGACTCAAAAGGACCTGGGGTCATGGTGGACACTAGGCTGAAAAACAGCCAACACCGTACTTGCCCTGTGCACACACCAAACTCCACACCGGGCCACAACTGGAGAGCCATGGACAACAGATCCAAGGAAGATGCTCTCACCCTCTGGGCAGCACTGCTGAGACCACACCTGGAATAGGCTGTGGCCAGCTGTGGGAACCCAGTTCAACAGGGACCAGGAGAAGAGGGACTGGTAGAGGGCTACCAGATAGGTCAAGGACCAGGAACACAGGACCTGTGATAAGAAGCTGAGGGGAGATGGGCTTCAGTTTTGCAAGCAAGAGGCTAAGGGGAGATCTCACAGCAGCTTACAGCAACTTGAAAGACAGTTACAAAGATGACACAGCCAAACTTTTCTCTGCAGCGCCAGATACCAACATAAGGGGCAACACCCATGAGTTACATTTTGAGGTTCAGGTTGGACAACAGGAAATATTTCTTCCACAGGAGAGTGTGGCACAGCACTGAAACACACCACCCGGACAGATCATGGATTCTTCCTCCTCAGAAGTTTACAGGAAGAATTGGCTGGACCTAGCCATGGCTGACCTGATCTGATGACAGCCCTGCCTCATTTGGGATATCTACTAAGTGACCTACAGAGGTTTCTTGCAAACAAAATTTTTGAAACATCTAACTGGTTTCAGTTGGGCCAGGATCCCTCCCAGATGACATTTGTTTAAAAGTATTTAAAGTATTTAAAATGGAAGAAGCATGGTGTAGCCAGGTTCAAGCATGCTAATGGTTGCACTTTATTCTGAGCATACTGCAGTACTCCATCAATCCAACTCAAACCAAAAAATGCTATTGCAATTGCTCTGGACTGTAATAACTTGAGCTTGAATCATTTTACAAAGCAGCCTTAACTCTTCAGGGCCTAAATTTCAAGGTTTCATTATTAACTTTATATCAAAGCTCTCAAAACACAGTGTACACTGAGAACATTGATAAGAGACTGTAACCTTCAAGTGATTTCACAGCCTTTCTCAACAGAGAACCTCTGCTATTGCTGCTGGTTCTAATGGTTTATAGTTCTTGTGAGAGAGGCCTTGCCCTCCCAGACAAAATAACAACACTTAAGAGAAAAGGGAGAAGGAATGCTTGTGCTTTTAATTCCTTGCAATTAAGTTTTCTCTAGCCACTACCTATGGAAGGGGATAGCTGGCATGTAAAACTCTGCAGTAGTGCAGACACAGCTTTCAAGCGCAAATTCTGGACTTTCCAGACCTGTGTTGTATCAGAGTGAGATGTGAAATATCTCCAGTAACATCGGTATGTGACAGGAGGTAAGGCTACTCTAGTAAGCAGCACGGAAATACCAGCCTACCCTCCATTACCAGTGCATCTTATTGGAAAAAAAGTGCAAAACCCCATGCAAAACCACATAAAGAGGTAACAAGAATGGTGATATTCTCCAGCCACACCGTCCCTCTAAGTATTTTTATCCATATGCTTCAACTGAAGATAGACACTGTGTTTCAGCGTTTACCTGAAATAACTGAAACTAGAGAAGGGCAGAAAGGAAGGAAGAAAGGAGGGAGAATGATTCAGACAGACAAGGCTGTGGTTGGCTGTAACTAATCAAGAAGAGAGTGGCATCATGAAGAGTGTGGCCAGCAAGTCGAGGGGGGTTATCTCCCCCTCTACTCTGCCCTGGTAAGGCCACATCTGGAGTACTGTGTCCAGTTCTGGGCACCCCAGTTCAAGGAGGACAGGGAACTGCTGGAGAGGGTACAGCAAAAGACTACAAAGATGATATGGAGACTGGAGCATTTTTCTTATGAGGAAAGGCTGAGGGACTTGGGTCTTTTTATTCTGGAGAAAATGACTGAGGGGGGATCTTATAAATACTTAAAGGGAGGGCGCCAGGTAGATGGGAATCGTCTTTTTTTCAGTGGTCCCCAGTGATAGAACAAGAGGTAACGGGCACAAACTTGAACATAGGAAGTTCCACCTAAACATGAGGAGGGACTTCTTTGCATTGAGGGTGGCAGAGCACTGGCACAGGCTGCCCAGGGAGGTCATGGAGTCTCCCACACTGGAGACATTCAAAACCCACCTGCACGCCGTTCTGTGCAGCCTGCTGTAGGTGACCCTGCACTGGCAGGGGGGGTTGGACTAGATGATCTCCAGAGGTCCCTTCCAACCCTGATCACTCTGTGATTCTGTAATGTCAGCTCACACTAAACACAGCAAATTTAGTGCATAACAAGCACCAAATCCACCAAGTCATATCATATAAACAACCAGATTCAGCAGGGTCTGTCCAGATCACTAACTGATCAAGGCCCTTGGCCGAACCAAACAACAAATTATTTTTTGACTAATTTTGGTTTTGGATGAAATGTCAAGTAACAGATACAATAACTGGGTTTTAATTTTTGTTTTTAAACAAAGCAAAAGTATATTTAAACTTTTAATTCCTTCCAAGACTATTTGGATAAGAAATTGGCTAAAATTAGCGTGATTTTGCACTATTTGTATCCTGTAACCTTCTTCCCTTTTCTCCAGCTCTAATCAGCGCTGTGCTCAGAGCTCAGTTGTGCTGCCATCAGTAGGACTGTTCAGGGTGTCAGGCAGAACTTTGCATCAGACAAGGCCAGTCTTCTCATTCAGGGAACAAACATGCCACTCTCATGGGATGTCACAGGAGTCCCACAAACTGCCTTATCCTCCTCTTTTACATGGACGAGTCAGAATCTAAAAGACATCCTAACCCATCATGGCGTGCAGAACAGGTACTTACAGCTCGGTATTGAAGTAGGAGGTGACATCAGGATCAGGCACACCTGCTACAGCAAAATTACTGCTCCCAGTGTCAACCAGAATATTTAACTGCCGAAACAGAAGAAAGGAGAGGTGGTTTTCATATCCAACTAAACAAACAAACAAACAAAATCATTAAAGTTTTTGCCTAAACTACCATCAGTTTCAAAATGATGATGAAAGTTGCCCTGAAAAATAAATACAAAGTGACATATTTGGGGGAAGACATGCTGCTTCGAAACTGCTCGCCATGCTGATGTGCTTTAAAATAGTCATGTTCCTGGAAGAGGGAAAACCTGCCAAGCCCGCGTTCGCACAGCGATGAATTCACGACCATCTCAAATTTCTTTTTGGCACAACCCATGTGTCTCGGCAACCTGGCTCCTCCAGGACACAGCCTGAATTGCATACTGTTTAAAGCACTGTTTGCCTTAGAGCTTATGAGGTTTCTAGGTAGGGGCTAAGTGCAAGCCTGAGCAGAAATAAGTAGAGGCACGAAGCTGCCTCGTGGCTTGGAGAGCACGGGAACATTGCCCAGTTCGTCCCGAGCAGCAGCAACCTACCACAGCTTTCACCACCTTTAAATAGGACGATGGGAGATTTATAAACACTGTGAAAAGCATGGATTGAGAGGTGGCCTAAGAGCAGGGCACTTGTTCGCTTGATTGGGAGGATGATTCAGGCCAAAAATTGCCGAACAAAACCACACGGACAAAACAAGACACCTCCTTTCCCCATTTGGCTCAGGTTAGCAGGCTGGTTCACCACAGCTGCACAACGGCTTGTGCCAGCACAAATCAGAAGGTAACAGCACGGGAGCAAGCAGCCGGATACAGGATCACCTCTTTCTGTGAGACCTTGAAACTACAGGTGTCATTAAACGATAATTTAAGTCAGTCAGAGACTGTACTGCTACCAAAAGCAGCGGTCACACTTCTTTCCTGCTCTTCGCTGAATGCTTCCTATGGCTTCTTGGCATAAGCAGTAGCACCCATGGGGCTGTGCTGCAAATCAGATCAGGTTCCTCACCTACAGTTACCAAAAAAATTAGCAATCTGCCATATCGGACAGCTACTTGAAAAGCCATGGTAGGAGCAGATACTAGGAAAGGGTGATTGTCTCTTTTGGTGACACTGTGCCCTAAAATGATTGTGAAATTATACCCTAGAAAAATATTAAGGAATTAAGAATTTTCCTGTAGGAAGGAGCAAGACGTCAGGACTGGGTTGCCCGTGGTTTGACTCTAGCTCGAACCAGCCACACTGTAGTCCTCGTCACTCCTTAAAATGTGAGGTAGCTAGAGATCTAGCACTGACAGTGGATGTGGGAAGGGTAAGAGAGAACAATAGGGGAAACGAGTTTAGTGTTGACAAAGGAAGTGGAGAAACAGGGCCAAGCTCAGAAAGGAGAGTAAAGACAAAGGAGGATAAAGCATTTGGGGATGACATGCTGAATCTTTCTTTAGTAGATTTAAGACAGAGCATAGAGAAAAAAGTGCCTGTCAATGTTCAAAAACATCTTTGATTTGCACATGGAGGGAGAGGGAGGAGATGGTTGCCCCTGTTTTACCTAGTCAATATAGTATGGGACTGAGGAGCCCTGAAATTAAACCATGAACACAAAACCAACTAGTAATCTGTGAGACTCTCTTTTGAACTGCATGTGCACTCTGTCATTAGTATTCCGAGTCCTAATCACACAAAAGTCTTAAGACTAAAAAGATAAAACCCCACAACCTCAGTCAAGTTATTTACCTGCCTCACTGCATCCAAGATTTTAGATTAAGCAGAGACAATACATTAACATTTATTTTACAAACACATACACAGACATTTAAACACGGATGTTTAAAAACAAAAGGACACCTGCAAGTTCACCTGGCTCCAGCAGTTGAGGTTTTAAAAGAAAATAAGAACCTCTGAGGCATGACTTGTAACAAAATCTGAAGTTTGTTACATACTTTATTTCAATGATAACAAAAGCCTAACATTTTTTCAACTACCTAACAAAGGAAGAACTATTCATTCCCCCCC
>VZSZ01003699.1:468780-479207 GCA_013398815.1 Ibidorhyncha struthersii
AAGCCGGCTAACCATGCAAGCGCCAGCCCACTCGGACACAGCAGCATTCACATGACAGATCGCTATTGAGGCTGACATTCTCTATCCGCATGTTTGTGCATAATGAGATGCAGGCGGCCAGGACAGACACTGATTTATTGTAGTCCTCACAATAGCGCCAGTGATTAGCAGCTCATTTTGGGGTGGGTATAACTTACTGAGTTCTCCTTCTCTCCTGGCTACCCTTTGGGTCTGAATTTTCTTTAGTGCCTTCACGTCTCATTAAGAACCACTTTCATGTTGTCACCACTGGAGCCTACTTTATTCCCTACTGCCTGCTGCCGGTTCAATGGTGCTGCTGGGGCAGCTTCAGGCAAGCTCTGGTGAGTCACAGGGTGGCAACCAGAGGAGCTATGGTCCAGAGCTGCCTGCCCTGCTCCCTCTCCTGAGGTCAGCCCTGCCCTCCCCAAAAAGATGGGGCCAAATGCACTGCGTGCTCACTCCCCAGCTGCTGCATTTCGCCGCCCGGCTTATTAACGAAAACCAAACTCAACGGCACCTCTACTTGATTCACTGAGCTACATGCTGTGACAGCTGGAGAGCGGTCATACCTCTCTGTGCCTTTAACTTTCTGCCACAGGGACGGAAGACCCTGATGCACAGGCAGAGCCTACAGCGGTGGTAGCATCCTCTCCAGCCGCCTCCTTGTGAAGCCCCAGAGATGGCGAACCAGACCTCTGGCGGGCAGGCGGAGCAGGTTCCTTGGGTTTATTATGGCCACCTTGAGTGATTCACTTCCTGTCATGGGGAGCTGATTATTTAGTGATCACCCTGTGTTGTCAGAAAGTGTCAGATGAAGTCAGCTTTTCTGAAAGCCAAGGTCGGAGAGACACAGCTGAATGAGGCTAGGAAGGAAAAACTGCCCAAAGACTGCTGATGGACCACGTGCCCAGCATTAAAATCAATGAAAGATTACTTTCCGTTCACTTTTGGAGGCACAGAAGGAAAGCCTTGGGATTTTTTTAACTGTCTTCCAAGTTCAATTTCAGACCTATACAGCAGAAAGCAGACAGCAAGTGCAAACGGCCATATCCACCACCACCCCCAACCCACCCCCACCGAAGGTCACTTTTACCACAGCTGTGGGACAAAAAATCTGCACCTAGTATCATACCTGGAGATTATTTTGCTGGATGCACTTCCTATATGGAAATAGCATGAATATTAATAAGAGGTTCACAAAGATCCCAAGCTATAGAGTAAGCAAGATAGTAACATCTACCTCTGCCATGACAAACTTGCAGAGGAAATCCGATGCCCTATCTATATGCCATTAAGTTGTGCTTATAAAAAGAAACAAACCCCAAACTGTTTACTGAAAGTGAAGAACATTGAAAGCAAAAGCCTCCTTAGGCCATGCATTTTATATATTTTCTACTCTGAAGGGCCAGAGACACCAAAAACAACCCAAACAGTCGTGACGATTTATTTCAAATGGGAGTCAAACACATTGTCAATACTTGAAGGATCCCTCAAACCTTCCAGTGTTTGATTTAGCGCCAACATCAAATAGCACTTACTGTACGCTATCCTGCTTCAATAATTTAACTTACCATTATGTCTTTAATATTTTTAAGCTTTAAATTGCTGAATATCATTGCATTTTGATATCAGAAAAATTTTTTGCCCATTGATCTGTCATCTTTTTTTTGTTCAGCAGAGCTTCACCCGCCTGTGGTTCAGGCACCTGCCTTATCTGTTACAGCAAGTGGCGTCAATATGACATCATCAACACTAGGCATTATCCACGCCTCATTTAACTGCCTGGTGAACAGCAATTTGCAGTTATCCCACCATGCTTTCAGAATGTGACCTCCTTCACATTTTCAAGGAAAAGTCATAAAATGTAGCAATCATTCAATTGCTGTTGCATAGAGGCTGCTGGCATCCTCTAGCAGGGACAGACCTTGCCTCTGTTCTGATCTACATCCTGCTCAGAGCTCGTGTAAGTTTCTCTTTCCCATTTTAGTTTGAGGTCGGGAGTTTTTGGTAACTTTCAGAAAAATATACAAAACAAATCCCACAGGCTACAAGTGCATAATGCATTTCTTTGAAGCAGCTCTCTGCATGACTTAGCATACACAGCCTTTTCCAGGTGTGGAATCCTAGGGCTTGCATGCAACCCTGTCGCGCTGTTGCTTTTTGATGCGATTCCCTGGGTAACTCACACTGTGCTAGTGATAATCTCCATCCCCATTAAAAGACTGGCCCATGGAAAAACCCACTGTAGGTTGGTTTGGGTTTTTTTTTTTTTCAAGTTAACGGGTCTGATCGTCAAGCAATAAATTTTCACCACTGGACAGAAGAAACCAGACTGCAAAAAGTATTTGGCTCTTCATCTCTGCTTCAGCTGAAGCATAGGAGGAAAAAGAAAAAGGAGTATGATTTGCACAGATAGAGCCCTAAATAATCAATCTCATTCAGCCTTACATTTACCCAGGGATTCAGTCAAAATCTTAATGATAGGCAACTGATAGTTTCCACTGCACAAGCCAGCAGACCAAAGAAGCTGGCTCCATAAGAGTTCATGATGAAAACTACAAGCAATCATGCCTTCTCTGGGATTTTAACTTGACCCAAGGGCGCCCCTTACTTTTCCCTTCTCTCCCGTCCCCAATAAAGAGAGAGACAATTCCACGCTAGTAACATTCCTATGCCGTTCAAAATCTTGTCCTGCTGTGCTTTCATGATTTCTCCCACGCACACACTTAAAATAGAGCTTATAGTCCTACTCTGCTTGATGGAGTATGCCACTCAGTGAACTACCACAAAGTAAAAATGTTTGTCCACATGTAGAGACTATAAATAGGAAGCATCCCATTACCGGCTCATGAGCTGTTACCGCACATCACGATGTACTGGCTTAGTAGAAGTCCACTGCGCCTAACAACCCTTGAACTTGTAACATCTCTTAACTCCCTCTCTTCCTTATTTTGTACCACACATAATAAACCCTACAGAAAATACTTTGCTAGACAGTGCTTAAAAAAAAGGTGCAAAGAAGTGCTACGTTTCTTGTTAGGGATTAGCAGCTAGAAATCATTTGGGTAACAGCTCTTCTTTTTCAAGCTGGTTAATAGATAGGAAAATTAGTTGCCAATTTAAATACTGCCTCATTTAACACAACAATTCCTAATTACATTATCAGCCCATCTGGCAAGAATTGCTCACAACCATGACACGAATAAGAAAACACACTAGCAACTACACGCTGTGTTTGCCCACAGTTATTACGTGTTACTGGTACAGACTGTCAGTCAGGTTATTTCAGAAATTTGTTTCTACAAATTAATAATGTTACAATATACAGTGCTTTTTAAGCACCGAGATACTGTACACTTTTTTCCCTATGTTACTTGGAATTAGCATTTACAGTCCACTTTCTAATAAACAAACTCAGAAGACTAGGCTTTACTATAGATTCTTCATCTGTTCCTCTTAAGATATAGAAATCTAATCAAAGGATGAGTTAGAGGAATCTTTGGAAGCATTTCTAGATGTAGAGGCCTGCAAAGTTAGACATAAACTGAAAAAGCCTCCATGACACCACATTTCTGCTTGCAGAATAATACGTATTTTGCTGAAAAGTTAAGAGTGAACCCAGAACAGGGTAAGCTTGGCGGTATGTATGACGGATCGGCACGCTGGCCCTGAACACTGGGGCAGGGACAGGACTCTCCCATTTTCCACTGCTCGTGGACTGGAGCGGCCCAGTCCTCATTGCTCTGCAGCACTTCACAGACTAGTTGAGGTTGGAAAGGACCTCTGGAGGTCACCCAGCCCAACCCCCTGCTCAAGCCAGCGGCCCAGGACCATGCCCAGACAGCTTTTGAGTATCTCCAAGGATGAAGACTCTACAGCCTCCTAGGGCAACATGTACCAATGCTTGGTCACCCTCACAGTAAAAACATGTTTAGAAGGAACCTCATGTTTTTCAGTTTGTGCTCACTTGCCTCTGGCACCTCTGGAAAGAGCCTGGCTCTGTCCTCTTTGCACTCGCCCTTCAGGTATTTATATACATTGATGAGATCACCCTGAGCCTTCTCTTCTCCAGGCTGAGCAGTTCCAGCTCTCTCAGCCTTTCCTCACGTGGGAGATGCTCCAATCCCTTAAATGCCTTTGTGGTCCTTCACCGGACCCTCTCCAATACGTCCATATCTCTCTTGTACTGGGGAGCCCAGAGCTGGACACAGCACTCCAGGTGTGGCCTCACCAATGCCAAGTAGACGAATTGAGAAAACAATTCAGCTTTCTGGCTGACAGCTGCGCGGCCACTGCTGACGGTGGAGAAACAGACCACCCAGAGCCAAATGATGCTCTGCAGCTTGGACAGTATCAAACTTCACCTTTTGAGGAGGAGGAGGAAGGGGACAGGCCCACACGTTATGATGAGTCCAGGAGGAGGACTATTTCCTGTGGTGCCCTGAGGGAGATCACCTCACCAGGGAAAACAGCTGTCTGTTACTACCTTCCCAGAAAATCCTCCTGCAGTCCTATGAAGGGTTTAACCATGCAGCCAAGATAAGAGAGGCGGTGTGAGAAAGAAAAATGGAACCTAGATTAATGATTTTCTAATGCCATTTGTTCAGCGGGTGGTGCCTACGTTTCACTGCAACGTCACACTGGGGACGCAGGGAAGGTGATTTATTGCAGCATGAAAATTTGGCCAAACCAGGAAGTCAAATATATCACCAAAGATAATTCCTGCTTTCGCAACGGCAGAAGTTTGTGACAGAAACTGTGGTGTGCTTGTAGGTTGTGGAGTTAGCAGAAGAACAAGTGGCAAATGGAGGCTCTTTGGGGCAGCAGCAGATCAAGCCCACCAGAACCTGTTTGGCATTTGCTGCCATTCCCCTCACCACATTCCCAGCTGGTGTCAAGATCTGGGATTTGACCCCGTAGCTATACTACCTTCACCTTCACTCTCTTCCCTAGCCACCTAAAACACTCACTTATCCCTGGACTGGTCCCAGCAGAAGACAAAGTCTTCGCCATCAATCTTTTCATGATCTGCACTGCTAGACTGGGAGGAATACTTTATTTTTTTTCCTCTCTGGAAAGCAATAATCTCTTTCTTTGCCAGAAGATTACAAAGTACTATCTGGATTAGCCAATCTATCCGTGCTTAAGAGCACTGCATGCTTCTGTAGTTGAGATTTGTATTAAAAACACAAATGCTAAAATGACTGATTGCGCTGAAGTATAAACTTGCTAAACTAAATCGTGAGTTGAAATATGAGTATCTGACTCTGGGACTGATGAATAGTCATTTTGAAGAGAAATATTACAGGAAGTGCTTTATATATATTATCATTTTGACAATAAGGGAAGGCTATTATGGTTTAAAGACAAAAAAAATAGTCAGCCAATCAATCCTGGTAACAAAACAAAATATCTATTCTTCATTTCTGCGCTTTCCTTTCTGCCAATGCCTTCAGTTCCCTAAACATTAGCATTCTTTCTGCACATGCTGTCTCATGTGGTATCTTATTTTTCAGGCTGAAATTTATTTGCTGTGCCTAGATTTATCATACAACACATTCATCCTATTCATGCTATATGAACATGCTTTGTTGTTGAACATGAGCTATTACTTGCTTATCTTAGAGCTGTGTGAATCGTAGCAATTTTGTCTCATTGCCTTTTCAGAAAAGATTAAACTTTTTTCCTCTTCCCTGCCCCCCCCCCCGCCCCCAGATACAAGTCCCTCTCCCATATCACATCCTGATAAAAAACTAGGTGTGTGAAGCAACCTTCCAGTTCACATAAACCAGCTGCAGCTGAAGTCATGCCCGGCTTTAGGCATTGGGTTTTAAGGAAAATCTGGACTATTTAAAGGAAGTTCAGTAACAACCATAATCCAGAGGTCTAGCAAAGTCTCACCTGTAAATAATCATTGGCAGACTTGGACTGGTTTGAGAAGACTGAGGAGAACCATGATAGTCTTTTAACAGACGTATCGTTGCCACAGACACTCCCTGGGACCCATATCTTCCAGAAAAAAGGGACCGCATGTGAGCTGACTGCTATCTTCATCAGCCTTTCCCAGTAAAGCCAGTAACACATCAGGTAGACTGTTCATTCTTACTAAAGCAGTAAGGTACCCAGAGGCTCAAAATTTGAGCAATGAAAATCTATATATTTTCAGTATTTCTACTAAACATGTTCCTGAATTGGAAGATTAATGAGTGCCTAGATAAATGGAAGATGAAAAAAACCTCACAAACACACCCTGAACTTCAAGAATGAATGCAGGAGACACCAGCTATTTGCACTTAAGTACACACAGCACTCTTGTTAAATCCAAAAGTATGTTTCCACCTGTTAGTAGGTGTATAAGAATTAAATCCATCAATTTTCTGCTAATTACAGTACAGCGCCAACAAGACAATGGAGACTGTAAGCCAAATGCCACTGGGACCAACTCTCATGTCTAACTGTAAGACTCATGAGGAATCCCAGTGCTCACGCAGCTTTGGTTTAGAGACAGGCTATGTCTAAGCTCTGTGCCACAACTGAATTAGTAAGCATCTCATCCAGATCTCAGCCCTCCTTCCGCAAAGAACACAGTGGCGAAAGGTGTTGGAGATATAGCTATTAATTCAATAATTCAACAGCTAAAAAGAAACTGAAGAAACACCTGAAGTCTGTCTCTATCACCAGCTTGATTGTCCAAGATACGCTCGTGAATGCCATGACAGATTTCATGGTCACCTTCGCAGTCTAAACCACTTTCTTGCTTTGAAACCACTGCATGTAGCCACTGCAGAGCAGCCCTGCTGGGTAACGCTCGGCAGGATTTCAAACTCTTTGGAGCAATGGCCAGCCACAACAGATGGCTACTAGTCCATGGAGCTATGAGCGCTGTAGGAGGACCTGAGGAGAGGGACAGCTTCTAGCTCTGTAGTAAATAGGAGGGCGGCAAAGGGCAAAGGGCTGCACAACTGTGTTTCACAACGCAGGGGCACACACACCACTGGCCAGCAAAAAGGGATTTTGTTGTCCCTAGACAGCTCCCTCAGCAAGCCTCTATGCACCTGTACCCTCGCGCTTAACCACAGCCTGTCTCATTTCATTCCTGAAGAAAACCACTGTCAAATTTTTTCAGTTGACCTGAAGCTAAACTTTCTCTGTAAAAAAAGACAACCAACTCACTGAAAAACAACAAACCATCCACCTCAAATGTCTTAGGTTAAATGGCTGTGTGGTGGGTTGACCCTGGCTGGACATGAGGTGCCCACCAAAGCCGCTCTATCACTCCCCTTCTCAGCTGGACAGGGGAGAGAAAATATAATGAAAAGCTCGTGGGTTGAGATAAGGACAGGGAGAGATCACTCACCAATTACCATCATGGGCAAAACAGACTCGACTTGGGAAAAAAAAATTAGTTAAATTTATTACCAATCGTATCAGAGTAGGATAATAATAAATAAAAAACAAATCTTAAAAACACCTTGCCCCCACCCTTTGTCTCAGGCTCAACTTTACCCCTGAATTCTCTACCTCCTCCCACTCAGTGCCACAGGGGGACGGGGAACGGGGGTTGTGCTCAGTTCATCACACATTGTCTCTGCCACTCCTTCCTCCTCAGGGGGAGGCCTCCTCACACTCTTCCCCTGCTCCAGCGTAGGGTCCCTCCCACGGGAGACAGTCCTCCACAAACTTCTCCAACAGGAGTCCTTCCCACAGGCTGCAGTCCTTCACAAACTGCTCTGGCATGGGTCCTTTCCATGGGGTGCAGTCCTTCAGGAACAGACTGCTCCAGCTTGGATCCCCCACAGGGTCACAAGTCCTGCCAGCAAACCTGCTCTGGTGTGGGCTTCTCTCTCCACAGGTCCTGCCAGAAGCCTGCTCCAGCACAGGCTTCCCACAGGGTCTCAGCCTCCTTCAGGCATCCACCTGCTCCGGCGTGGGGTCCTCCATGGGCTGCAGGTGGATATCTGCTCCACTGTGGACCTCCATGGGCTGCAGCGGGACAGCCTGCCTCACCATGGTCTTCTCCACGGGGTGCAGGGGAATCTCTGCTCCGTCGCCTGGAGCACCTCCTCCCCTCCTTCTTCACTGACCTTGGCATCTGCAGAGTTCTTTCTCTCACATATTCTCACTCCTCTCTCCAGCTGCAGTTGCCATGGCCCAGTTCCCCCTCCCCCACTTCTTAAATATGTTATCACAGAGGCGCTACCACCGTCACTGATGGGCTCAGCCTTGGCCAGCGGGGGCCCGCCTTCGAGCCAGCTGGCATTGGCTCTATCGGACATGGGGGAAACTTCTAGCAGCTTCTCACAGAAGCCACCCCTGGACCCCCTTCCCCACTACCAAAACATTGCCAAACACAATACAGTCTGCTACATCTATTCTGCTTACCAGCACTACTCAGGGCATGATACTTATAAAAAACAGTCTTATGTCAAACAATTTTAGAGGTTTTTTTTTAGGGGGAAAAAAAAAAAGGAGGAGAAAGGGACTTATCATGCTAATACACTACCTTTCAGAATATGATATCCAAGGAGGGCTTTTTGCTTTGGTTGTTTTGTTTTTTTTTTAAGAAAATGAAATCAGTAAGCTTGCGTTAATGTATTATAGCCAGTGAATGATTACAGTTAGAAGCTGCATACAGTTCAGAATTTCAATTTTCTGAGGCTTTTGCTCTCCAAAATTAGCTTCCAATTTATTTTGTCAGGTCACCCTTTTCTTTACCTCTGTTGTTCATTAGACTCTGAGAAACTGCTGTTTGAAAAAAAGGGCATTTTTAGTTCTTCTCTACCTAGCTTCAGAAGTCCTACACTGTAAAAAAATAAAATTTTGTGTTGAAACTAAAGCAACAACCCTCCAACTGCAGTATCGGCAAGACTGAAACAGTTTTACACATATGCACTGAGCCAAGCTATACTAAGTAAACTCAAGAAGGCTTGAACTGACTAATCTTTAAACCTTCCTCATGCTGTACAAGCTTCTATGCCGTGTGTCACTGCCCGTGTTTACTGTGCCATTTGGAAATAACAGAATTAACCAAGGGCCATGTTTCAAGCTTCAACACAGCTTATGACCAACACACCATTCCTAATGCTCTTGAGCATAGGCTAGGAGGTATCTCCAGCCTCATGAATGATGTTGGGTTTTTTGGGGGGTGGGTGGGTGATCTCCCTTTTGTCAAAGACACCACAGTACCCTTGCCCTTCAGTAGCGGGCAGAATCCTTTCAAGAGAGGATCAGTCTCATTCCTGTATTTCTGCCTCCATTAAAAGGTCTCCCTTGCACCAAAGAGCTGAACTTCAATCTCAAATTTAAATAAACCCCTGGATTTCAATTTGCACTGGAGATGTGAAACTCAGTGCCAAAGCTGCTCCTGCAATATTTAAGAAGCTTTTGAAGGTAACGATTAACTTTGAAAAAGGCTATGTTTTGGAGACAGGTAGGAAGAAAAAGAAGTTTGCAGGACAGCAGTGAGAAAAATCAGTGTTTTGAGAAGGCTGCACGCCGGGTCTGATCTCTTCCCTCTCCTCCAGATGTCAGCTCGCTCTCGTAGTGACATGATTCTTTTCAAGTTTTTTTCTCCTCCTCTGTCAAGATGTTAGTTTTGGAGATGGGTGTTTGTTAGCAAAGGTTTTTCAAAGCCCGGAGAGCTGCGAGAAGGAGAGGTGAAGGCAGGATGCTCCTGACACATCAGGTCGATCCGTTCTACTCAGAGCAGGCTGTTCCCAGCAGCGCTGCTGTACCCACAGAGTGGGGCCACTCATTATAACGTCCTTCTGGCCACACTTACTGCCTGCTTTCAGGAAGGGCTTGCTTATGTTTTTTTAGTGCTTTTCTTCAAGAAGGACACTGAACGCTTATATAGTATTTTCCAGCTGTTCCCCTAAAACACCGTAACAAACCCAAAGTAGATAAGCATCATTTTTCTTGGATTTTCTCTATCCATACACTGCAATGGTGAAATGACCAAGCTTCCCAAAACATGAAAACCAACAGACATGATTACATGGGAACCCCCACCTTGCTCCTTAGGTCAAGTTCATGGCTGTGAGAGCAGCCTCTCCCTCCTGGAGGCCAGGAAACTACCGACAATTGACGTTTGTGCACTGGGATCCCTGGATTAGCCAAGATCGCTGGACATGGAGTGGTAAATAAATTAGCACACACCTTGGAAAACCAACTATGAACTCCCCGTACTTCAAGGTGTGACCTCTGCTATAAAAACGCCACAACTTGTTCTTCAGGACTGGACTTGCAGCACTGCCAGATTTTGTTTAACCTATGACAGCTGCTACAGTATTTCATATTGCCACAGGGATGTTTCAGCCTGGAGAGCTGAAAAGCCTGGTCCCATCTTCTACCTCTTCCTCACCTGCCATAGCAGGTCCCACCTCGCGTTCCTTCCTTTCTGCCCA
>VZSZ01003699.1:489888-634878 GCA_013398815.1 Ibidorhyncha struthersii
CGGGCAGGGGAGGATGATGATGAGGCTGAGGAGGAGAAGGAGGAGGTGGGAGCGCGGAGCCGGGTCAGGGGATGCCGGCACGGGTGGCCGTGGCAGTGTGTGGCCGTGGCGCAGGTGACAGCAGCAGCGTCTGGTGTGAGGAGCGGGTGTGTGTATGGAAATTCATCTGCTGCACTAGTAGGAGCGAGGCAAGAAAGACGTCTGCTTGTTAGAAAGCCTGCAAGGCTTTAAATGTCTTCATCATGCACGGAATTAATAACAGCAGTCAAGCGCGGCCTTTCGAGAGATGGGAACACTTAGGACGGAATTAGTCTGTACACCTCTGGAGTAATGACAGTGCCAGGTCGATCATTACATGGAGCAGATAGTCCAAAAGCCTTGCAGAATAACACCGGGCAAGTCTAAGCAGAGTCACTTTGTGTTTGTTTGTTCCTGACCCTTCCACCCCGTCCTCTGTAGTAGATAAAGCGAAAAATATCCAGCCTAAGTCCTGCATACTCTCAGTATCCCCTGACCAATTTGCTGTCCTAAGCAACCACCCGGCCTGTCCTTCTGTGTAAATCTGCTCCAAGCTGCGTGAACTGAGATCCCTCCCCTGCCACAGTGAACAGCGAGGGCTCCCTCCCTTACCTGGAGAGGGAATAATCATCTGCAAGATTTCCACGTGTTTCACAGGTATTAAATGAAGTTTCCCTAGAAGGCGGATAATACTGGTGTTCACTCCCAGGAAGGCTGAGCACACTCTTTGCTGGAAGGGTACTCAGGTGAGACTGTTATTTGTAGCCCTTGCTGGAGTTGCTTGCAGAGGATAATCCTTCAAAAAGAAATCAGAGCCCACCTGCCCTTGCTGAAGGAAAAAAGGTGTTTTCACTTTTTTCACTGATGTTCTCAATACTCTGCCTCCGGGTCATTAAAATCTGGAGCCCTTGCTCTCACTCTGTACCTCCTCCCTTAGATCAGTTCAGTGCTTCTGGAGCAGTTGGGTGCTTTCCCCTGCACCCACAGCAGTAGGCGGATGCTGTCCCTGTCCCCAGTGCCCACAGAGCTCTCTGCAGAGAGGAGGAAAGAGCTGTGGTGCTCTCAACCTCGCTTGGCTGCAGCTGGGGAGGTGGGAAGCCTGCAAGGGGCTTGGCCTGGCTGGGGACTTGGGTGGAGGGCATCACTGCAGCTTGTGCTCAGGAGGTGATTTTACTTGTGGGAAGCTACACGTCTTAGTAAAAGGTGAAATGGTGCAAACTTCCCCTGCTGTAGGAGGCTTTCGATTTGCCTGACAAGTGGGAATGTGAAATATTGCGGTCCCGGTACGTCTAGTCTCACCTGCTCTACACAGAGCTGGAAAATGCTGCCGGAGGCTGGTGGCAGCCGAACACCTGAGGGAGTGGCAGCGTGGCTCACACGAAGAGGTTATCTCCAGGGTGCTACAGTAATGGCTTTTTCTAATGTAGCTGGGATAGTGACAGGTTATACTGTAAGGCCCGTCTAGTCGGAGCTGAAGCTGAAGGGGGAATTAAAGTGCTTAGGGCTCTTCATGGGTGAGCTGAGAATTGGAGAAATGCCCCCGCCCCTTTGGAAAAGGAAACGTGGAAAGTAATCAGGAGTATAATTGAACACCCCCTCAGAGTGATAGGGATGTATTTATAACAGTCAGCAGCTATATACATTTTGTTTTAATTCTTTTACAGTACAGTAAGTCTTCCCCCTTGCCACTGTTGCTAAGATACGTTACCATACTTCTGTGTCAAGCAATCCCAGTCAAAAGAGGTGTATAGTTTTGGAAGTATAGAAGATACAGCACAGCCTGCAAGTGTACGAGAGAAAACTTGTATTTTTTCATAGTGTTTGTTAAAAGTTCTTCTTGTCCTGTTTTCCACAGACCTAGATAGTTTTCGTAGTAAATGCACATCAGACGGCTGCTGCATATGAAGTGGTATACGTGTAATGTTTCTGTCCTCCTGTCGCATCATCACAGCAGGACTCATGTTCATGCAATAGTGTGCTGTGAGCTTTCTTCCTTACCTCATCTGCTCCTTTATTTACCTAAGAATGTGATAAGGATGAGACTGTGCTGTGCAGGTGAGTAGTCCCAATGCATTTATGAATGATGGCAGGAATGGGCCTTAAAAGAGTAATGTAAACAACTGCTTTTGAAAGAGGACATTATAAAGTCCTCCCAGAGAGCCAAAAGTAACTACATCCAAAATGTTCCTTGGAGGGGAAACCGTCTGTATGCAATGAATGCCACTACAGTCAATATGCACATTCGTTTCTTTATGTATCATGTACAGAAAATAAATGATACTCTAGAAATATACACAGGTTTAAGTGTCTGTACTCCTTGTTTTCTAGAATATTTGGAGAACCTTGTTTTCTGTATTTTTGTTATTCCGAATATGTATTCTCTGAGCAAATTTTTTTAAAAAAAATCTTTAAATATCAGCTGCTGTGAATAGGTCTTTTTAAAAAGTCATTTGTCCACATACGAATTTGCAGGTATATCTTGACTTTGATCCAACTCTGTATTAATTTAATTTGATGGTATTGTGGTGCTCTAAACCTTGAGCCACTTGACAGTGAATTAACGTCTCTATAACATAACCTTCCACTAGTATTTACAGAATACAGTGCATCAGAAAAATGCAACTGCTCTGTGTTATGGACAAGGTATATTAACTAAGTCAGAAGGACAGTTGCTATACGGAGATGTTAAATCAGGATGGTTGAGAAAAACAAGCAGGAATGGAGAAGGTGTCTGAAGATGCAGAGGAAGTGCTGGAGCTGATCTAAGCAGAGGAACTCTGGATGGCTAAAAAGAGCTCCTCTCCTTCCAAAAAAGGAAGCTATTAGGGGACTGCTCAGACCAAAGCGGTTCTCTGCTGTGCATCTGAAGAAGTCAGGCTGACCTATGTTATTGTTATGCAATGGTAAGGGCAGATGGACACGAAATAAAGACTTCTCTTCTAAAATTGCTTTGTCTACTTTCTGCGTTCCTACTCTTAGCGTAATCAATACTTCAGTTTTAAGAAGACTGATTGCTCTTTACCGCTAATGGCACACTGGTACTGAAATAAACCCAGCTGGACCTGCAGCGTACAAACGGTTAATTTGCAGAATGCGGTAACCTTAGGAGCGGGGAGATTTTATTGTTCCTGGACCTGACTGGGAAATGGTCTTCTCTGTTTGTGGTCATCTTGCAATCAGCTTTTTCATGTTTTGAGCCTAATCCAGTGAAATGTTGCTGGTAAGTGACAGAACAGTAAGGGATCAAGTGGCAGCAGAGGCCAAGCGACCAAGTGGCAGATTTGGCTCTGTTGCGTGTCTGCCAAGGCAGTATGTCTTCGAAGGTAACGAACAAACCAGCTGCCCCGTGGGATGAAAGATGTGCCACCCATGAGAGCTATTCCAGTGGTACTGGTAGGGCTCTAGTAATATCTCCGGTGCCAAAGTGAGGGCTTGGACAGTTCTGGGGCTTGTTTAAAGACTGAGCATATACACCATGCATAGACCTCACCCAAAATGAATCTTGTGGCTGGAGAATATGTGGCTGGGGATGTGGGTGCAAAAGTTTAGTGCCCTTCATCTCTTTACTGTGCATGGAGAATCTGTGTGTAGGGGTATCTTCTTTGATTACTGTCTGTGCAATTAGTTTTCTGAATGATGACATATCCCTTTGGCTACACTTGAATGTGTAAAACGTTGAAGATCCAGCTGTCTTCTGACAAAATTCCATTAAAAACACAAGCAAAACATCATCCTTAGTTGCTGCTGAAGGCATGTAATCACTGGTGGAACCCGGCTGAGCTGATCTCAGAAGTAATCCCAAGACTTTGTTTTGTGGTAGAGGCTGTCACCCAGTTGGGTGCTGAGGTCCCTATTTTGCATCTTCTTCCCTGGAGTAAGGCCCTCCACCCCAGCAAGATTTCACAGGATGTGAACTTCTCTCCATTTGGAGCATGAGGCCCTTTCCCCTGTAGAAATCTTCATGCCCCCAAACGTTTTCTTTCTCCTCTGGGTCTTCAAGCCCATTTGCACAACACCCTCTCCTCTGTCCTACCTCATCCCTTTTTCTCTGACAAAGCGGTGTGTCACCAATCAAAGGGAAGAGATGCAAAAACCAGCTTGTTTTCCGCTTGTCCCAGTGCTAGAGCAGAGGAGCTACGCAGAAGCCACCATCCCTCCTTTGCGCAAAGGAGTAGGAGCAAAGGAAGGGGAGGCAGAAACACAGCTGCAGGTCCAAGCGGCTCAAAATAAGACTCGCTCAGGCCCCATAGGCTCAAAGGGCAGCACAGAGCAGAGGTCAAGATTAGGGTCATGGACATCCTAATGCTACAGTACTGTCAATACCTTTGGTATTGTGTTTGTTTGTCTGTTTTTTATCACCTTTTGTTTGAATCTTGCTAGCCTGGTGTAGCTCATTGCTACCTGGGAGAGCAGCGTTTGAGCTTCTGCCCCACATCTGAGGCAGCCTGCAGAATTCTTGATGAATACATTGACCACTCTCAGAAAAGTGTTATTTCTCCTTAGAAAGCTCTGCAGGTTTCCTCAACTCTATTCTCTAGCTGGCACCACAGAAGAAATAATTTGTGGGTTAGACCTTAAAATGATCCAATATCGACCTCCTGATTCCAGACCTTCCTATACCACAAACAGCAATGGTTATAAATTTATAAACTATGAAAAATTAAACATGCGGTGAACTATAACAGCACTTTAAAAACAATACATTGAGAGTTGGCACATACTGCTGAGATTACTCAGATACTTTCATAAACAGGCGGGGCTTCAATCCACTTGCCCAACACTGGTAGACTATTCATTTATTGTTAATAGTAAGAGTAGTAGGAATTGCTTGTTAGCGGATGTTCAGGAAACTAGCCAGCTTGGCCAAGACTTTTGTGAAGTGCTTAGACTTCCACAACGTTTGCTGGGAAGTGGTGGGCATGGGATAGAGAGTCCTCCTGGAAGCCTAGGCACAAGTCAGGTGGAGTATGGTTTTGTTCCAATCCACCTGTGTGCCAGATATTCAACAAGGAGATTACAGGCATGCTCCTGGCTGCACTCCACTTAAAAGCTGCAATTAGGAATGTTTTTTTAAACAAGTTTGTCATTTAATAGAGCTGTGGGTCTATATTTATGCCCATTCTTGGAGAGATTGAGGAATTTTGTGATGGACCACGTTGTCTGAACAGCCAGCCTTAAGTTGGGAAGTTGCTGGCTGTCTTCGTTTTCTTTGTGGTAGTCTGCATAACCACTTCAGTCTGGAAAGTTCAATGAAGGATCTCACCTGTGGCAAAATTAGTTTCCGCAGCTTGTCTTTATAACTTGTTGGGGTTTTTTTGTTGGCCTGCCTTGCTTTATCACCCTGATGCTGACTATGGCAGGCCTCTGAGGACTGGAGGCAGCAGGTATGTTTTGCCATAATCTGTAAAGATCTGCAGTTTCCTTAACTTGGGTTCCTCAGCTCAGTGACTGCCAGCTGGACGTAGACCTTCCTTCCTTCTTTTCCCCTCCCCCTTGAGCAGTAAATTTCTGGATTCTAGTTTGGATATCTTAATAAAAGATTTTTTAAAAATACTCTTTGTTCTGTTAAAACATTATTTGCAATTGGACAATGAGCTCTTCATTTTTCAGTTTTGGCCTTTTAGTCTTTAAATGATACTTTGTTTATAAATTTTGCCTTTTCTTTTTTGTCCAAAACAGTGGGTCAAGTGTCCTTGACGTGGGTCAAGTCTTCATCCCACTGGAAACAAAATTATTACACTGGTCCCAGTGACCTTGTCCTAAATAACCTATTCTGTATCCCCTTTCTTTCTAATAGAAAAAACACCCCAGACCTTGAGTTCTGTTTTTCAAAAATTCTTAGAAAGATTGAAGTTTTTCTGTTCATGCCCATAAAGATAACTATGTACATGAAAAATGAATATGTTACTAGCAAAGTAGTCCACAAGCACTGAAATATTCTTGATATCTAAGCCATGGGGAAAACCCAGTACATCTAAGAAAGGTTTGCAGCTATCAGCTTTGTAAAATAAGGTTTTGTTGTTATTCTTCTGGGCCTCTGGAGACCCCCGAAATGGTTTATTGGGGCTAGAGAAAGGTGAAATGGAATTGTGTTTTACAGAATGAACTCCAATAGCAACTGTAATGCTAGTTCATGATGTACCAGGGTATATTTAGCCTTTTGAGTGTTGTGCTAATGATAAGCCCCAAATGCTACTTAAAGCTCACACATACTTAAAAAAACCTGATAATGAACTGTTTTCAGCTGTGAATGTTGGACTTTCTGCAGGATAGAGCTAAAAAACGGGTTTAGGCGCTTTAAGGTTAAATAAGTCAATTAGTAAAAGGACTGTTATCCTACAGTTGCCTGGTAATGACAGTAGATGAAATGGTCCAGATAAAATATGTCCTAAGGCAAAATACTCTGATCCCACTCTAAAAAAAAATGAGAAAGATCTGTGATCTCAGAAAGTTTGATTACATTATTAATGTGTAAAATGTTACACGCCTTTGCACTTCAATTTTTCTTTGTCTTTACAATAGTTCATTATTCCTCATCAGATACAGGCTTATAGGTCTTCTCATAATTTATGTCTCCTGCCGTTTGATTCAAGTATCCAACAATGAGAATAATTATGCTTGCCTTTTTGGTATTCTTTGTTTTCAGGAAACAATGCATCAGGGAGGCTGTTTCAGAGATGCAGACTCGCAGGCAGGCAGCCAAAAGAGGCAGAAGCCTGAAAACAGAGCTTAAAAAACTTCAGGTGGTTCTTCCCTCATTTGTAATTGTAGAGCCCACTGAAGTAAGCTAGATTGATTTGCTGCTTATAAGGGCAAAATCTAGCCATTTTACTTCAATTTTTCTTTCCTTCCTAATAGTTCATACTATTTCTTATGTTGGGCATCAGAAATATATTACTTGGAGCTGGTTGCATGACTTCTGGTTGATAATACCTAGAACCTCAAATTAGAGAAGCTTATAACTTTGCTAAACTTAGAGGTTGAAGTTTTTTGGGCTGCAGGTTTGCTAGAGACTCATCCTATTTTCTGCAAGTTTGTTCCTGTTTTTTTCTGAGAAACGCGCTGGAAAAGAGCATATTGTTCTGCAGCTTACAAAAAATGTGTTCATTTGGGGTATTTCTGTGTGAGAAGCAGACCTGGAACGTCCAGGTAGGACTAGGAGAAAAGACTCAAAGGAAAGTTGCCTATCTGTGAGGTATCTCTCTTTTATTGTTTTCATAAAAACAAATCTGAGCATAGTCATAGTTATTATCCTATAAAAAATCAGTTTACATGTTCTTATGGCAGCCCATCTAGCAGCCAATTTCTTCCAAGGGCCGCTTTTACACTGAACACATTCCATCTCTTTGTTGGTCTTCACATTCAGGCTGGAGAGCACTTCTTGGCCCTGTTGTGGGGCTCGATGAGACTTTCTTTGGACTTACTACTCTTGGGCACTGCAGTGCTGGGTACAGGAATAGAGATCTCAGACATGACAATAAACCTCTCAGGAGAGTGCAGGAGGAGAAGACAGCTTCCATACTGAAATGGGGCAGGACCTGGCCTGGCATGCACAGGGGTGTGGACAGAAGAGCTGTGACAGCGCAGAGAGAAATGGACCTGCACAGTGGCATGACTTGGAGGGAAAAAAAGGGAAAGTATGGTGGAATGACAGGAACAGGCTAACAGCACAGAGCAGAAGAGCTCATGGTAATTTTAAAACACCTCTCACCAAATGAGGATATGAGTGCTTGAATCCAATATACCTCAGATTAAGTGGTTTGTTAACTAGTTAAGATTTCCCGTAAAGGAATATGTTCTGTCTTTTTTTTTCTTTTGTGAGCAACTAGACCTTCTGGATTCTTAAAGGCGTGTCATTGCTTTTTCCTTCATAGCCTCTGTCTGCTGGATGACTTTATTGACTGCATTTTAATGCTTTTTGAAGAACCACACAAAACAAACCCTCACGGTACTCTGGTCTCCATGGCAAAGGTTTGGCTGCTATTGCTTTTGAATATGAATTTCAGGATATAGTACTGATAATCCTATTAGTCTGCCTAGGAAACAAAAAAATAAGAAATAGAAGTTGACTCAATGTTGGAGGTAATCTCCTTTTTTAGACTTGTATGATAATGCATGTTTCAAAGAGAAAAAGCATTCAAGAATGGCTGTTTCATCTTTCTAGGGTCTCATATAGGCTGAAGTACCATATTTTGACCATACAAAAGGACTGACTAAGTTTTTGGTTACCTTATATTAGCAATACACTTGTCTATTGCCTGTACTGTATTAACACCTGGGTTAATCTTATCCATTTATCACAAAAAAGAGCTACAACATGCAGTTTGGGTTCACTCCACCATGTATAAGTGGACTCTGCTTTAAATAGTTCATAATAACTATTTGGATTTGAAGGAAAGTTGGCAGGAATGCCTTCTGCTAGGTGACCTTTGCAAATGTGTCTGCTGCTGCTACATGTAGTACCTAAGAAGATGGTGTTTACTGTACTGGTTCCCTCCTGGGAGCTGGGAAAGAGGACACAGCAGCTCTGTGAGGCTTGGCAGAAGATAATCAGAAATGTCACTCCCCACTCCATTCCTGCCAAATACAATTAGAACTTTTGCTGGGGAGAAAATCATTTAGGGGTTGCACTTAAATCTTAGAAGGGAATTTAAGACATGTGAAATACTTCATTTTCAGCAGCTGAGGCTGTAAACAGAAAGTAGATACTAGTAATCGAGTAGAATTTGTTTTTCTTGCAATGAATACAAGGTATAAAGTGTTTATTGGCTTAAAAAGAAAAACTGAACAAACAGAATAAAGAAGAAAGCATGCATGGCTGCTTTGAAGGAAAGAATGTTTTTATTTCATACTTTGAAGAAATTGTTCAAGTAGTTCAGCCATGTAAAAATGTGACCCTCTAATGCTGCCAAGGGCAGTGAGATCAGGGATAATCTGCTGAGGAAATGCAGCTCACGCAAGCCAAAAGGAGAGTTTTAAACTTGCAACACCAATTTTTCCAAGAGTGAAGCATATGCAGAAAGGGAGACTTGTGCTGTTCTTTGCTTGCTGAAGAATCCCATTACCTGTCTTGAGGAACGTTCTCTCTGCTCTTTGCTGTAGATGCGTATGGATATGAGGGAAAAATTGACATATCTTCTCCCTCCATACTCCGTTTTCTTCCCAGTTAAATGCTCCATATAAGAGTAAAGCTGATTTAGAAAAACATTATAAAAGTTACATTTCATCTTGTGTTATTTTTCTTCCAAAAGAATTACAGGATAACTGCCAAAAAAGTGGAGAACAAATTGGTACATTGCAGCATCATTACATGGTGATATAGAAACTGATGCTGTCATCTTTGCTGTGGTAATGGGTGATGTGCACATGCCAACCTCATCATGATTCTAAGGGCGTGCAAGATATTATTCATATTAGTGTGGTACTATAGTGCCCTTGTACTCTGCTGCATGCACCCTCTGACTCTCAGTTTCTGCTGTAAAATTTAGGCAGTGCTTCCTCTACATGATAGAAATGAGAAGGAAGAAGAATGGATGGACACCATCTCCTCCTTACCTGTCCCTTGCAGATCAGTGTTGCCAGGTCTGTGTGGTTCTGTGAGTACCAAAGGGAAGCGTCTGAAAGAAGGGTTCTGTTGCATAGGTAGTCCTAGGGTCCACACATCAACCTGAGATAGATGAAGTTTCATAGAGCAGCTCTTTCTAATTAGAGAGAGACAGATACCCCCTCCACCACACTGCTTCTCCTAAAATGTCATTGACTTCTTGTCCTTGGAATATTATAATTTCTCTTGTTGGTATCCCTATTGTGAAAAACTCCAGTGAAATTGCTCAGTAGTCCCTCGCGGTTCCAAATATAGGGTCCCATTTAAAACAGTCTGGCCCCCTAGTAGTTTTCTGTGCAATGTGGAGATACCCTCTGGCCCTGCCTACGTTTGTGCTTCCAGGCTTGCTGTTTGGCTGGACAGTAGAATCTGGTGTTCAGGATGACTTTTCCTCGGACAGTGTGGGCATACATATTAAGTGGTACAGAGTATTGAATGACTTTTTGTTTAAGCTCTTCAAGTAATAAGCTATAATACCAGTTAATCACATGTAGAGCTTGGTGAAAATGTGTTTACTACTGTTTGTGAAGGACTAATACACTACAATAGGGGCATCATAGAAAAGCTCAAAGGCAGGATATGTGTGACCTGTTAGTTAACTCATGGAGCACCCACTGAATAGTGAGGACAAAAGGTAATATTGAATATCTGTCCATTTAGTGATTGCTGCCCACCTTGTCAGCTCAATGAGGAAGAGGTCCTGCAGAAAAAAAAATGAATGTGATAATGTTGCTAAATAATAATTAGTAAAAATGGAGAGACCCTGAGAGAAATCTATACTGACAGCTTTAATTCTGACTTTAATTTAGTGCTTAACTATGTGTCCTTAATGTTCTTTTGAAGTAGTTCTGGCACACACATGCCCATGTTTATTTACACACCCTCTTTGCAACCCCCTGTAGTCCAAAGAATAATTCTCAAGTTGTAGGGAGGTTGGGGGGAAGCTCCTTTTGTACTTAGGAACATGAAATGATTCTGTCAGTTTTTTCCCCCTGGGGAGGTCTGCGTCAGTGAAAACATGGGATTATAATGGAATGTCTCTTCTTTATAGTTTTGACTTGTACAAGTATTGCTGTACTGGAATTCACTAATGACTAAAGAGCAACCACGTCTGAGTGACTGCTGAACATTGTCTAGGGGTTCTATAGGTCAACCATATAAAAAAAAGAATGCTTTATTTATTTAAAACTGCAGCAAACCCAGATTTAGGAATGTTGCTACTGAAACCATCAAGATGCCTATGATGCACTTACCTATTATTTTTGTTCACCTACGGGGATTATTTCTCTAAGACATGTACAAGGACATAACTAATGTTCCTTTGACTCTTTCAAGTTCGTTTGGTCAGTGGTTTTGTCTTATGCTTTCTTCAGTCTCACAGAGAGTTTATCAGGGCCTTCTCTTCCTTAGCTCCGATTCCTCTTTCTCCATATATTTCTTTATAAGATTAAAATGGTTTCCTACCATATGAGCTGGCATCAACATTTTTTTTGTAAAGGCAATAATATTGCTTTCTAAAGCATCTTTCTATTCTACGGGCAACAGACTAGAGGAGTCTTTACGTCTTGTTCTCATCCTTGCCCTGTAACTTATTTTGGCTGTAGTCACTCAGCACTTCCATGCTCTTGTTTTCAAAGTCTTCCCTAGAGCTGTTTGTGCTACGGCTGAAGTCTATAAGGTCAAAATATCAATTTTCTTGAGTGGACAGTGATGGTATACCTATTGTAGCAGAGGAAAATGGTGGTGCTACACTTTTCTGCACCTCAGACTTTGTTCCTTCACTCTCTTCTATGAGTGCTTTGCCCCTTCTGTGAAGAGAAACCCCAGACACAAGTTAGTGGATTTCACCAAGCTAGGAACTCACTGAGTTAGAAAGAGATTCTTCAGGAATGAAATGTAACCTTAATGATAATCCTGAAGCCTTAAGGGATGAGCCCCTTTGTAGCACTTTGCCCTTCAATACTCTTGCTCTGTGTCATTCTACTGCCAGACATCTTTGCTTTGCTCAGGAATCGAATCACCAGCGCTACATTTGCCACAGCTGTTTGTTTCCTTATTCTTCATTATCATGGTACTGCGGTTTCAGTTCACTTTTCTTCCAACCTGACTGACAGACTCTGCTCAAGTTTTTAGCAGTTTTGAGGTGCTTCTCTTAGCAATGTGACCAGGGTATTGTTTTTGGTCTCTGTGTTATCTTTATATTTACCCTATCAACAGCACTTTTGCTCCTGGCCAGTGATATTGGTATGCTCATAGCACCCAGGTATGTTCCTTCTTTCTTGTCTGCTCATGTACTCATCAATAATTCTGTTTCTACCTCCCTTATCTCCCTCTTGGAGCGATACAACTGCTTTAAAGATAACAAAAACAGAAATTCTTTTCTTCCCCTCTGATTCTCACTATTCATCTTTCTTTTCTCTCTAGCAATGTTTGTGTCATTTTTGTTGTTATTGTGAAGAAAAGACCTTTTTAAAAATCAGTGGTGCTCTGCTCTGGACCCTTCTCTCCCACACTATCAAAACAGGCATATATATTTTTAAGCACAGTTCACCGCGATTCTTAATTTTGGTTCGGTGGATAAGCCCTTCCATGTATCTCTTGTTTTGTGCCTCAACATCAACCATATTATCTATGCCTATATCTTCATTTCCCTACCTACCCTCTGCAGTCTCTTAAAGCTCATACAAATCGGACTGATTTTTCACTTTTCTCTGTTCCTTGTGATCCCAGACTTTTCTGAAGACTACCTATTGTTAGTCTACCCTTATCCTTATTATGGCTGTTCTGTTTATTCTTCTCAGCTCCCTCACTGCCTGCCAATTCAAATTTTTCATTTTAGCACACTTTTCTCATTCCTTGTTTTTTCTACACCATGCTTTTCTCATTTTGTCCTTTGGATTTTTTTTTCATTAACTCCTTTCACTTCTTATTTGTTTCCATAGCTTAAATCTCATCTTAAAAGGAGTTTCTGTGTTTTGCTACTTAATCCCAAGCATGCTGTCTCTCATGGATCAGCATTGCTTGTTTTCTTTAGTAGGCTACACTACCCTAGTATTGAGCTTGTCTGATGTTTTTATGTTTTTGTTGTTGTTTGTTTCTTTATATAATCCTTCTCCAAGTGTCATATTGGAAACTGTTACAAGGGGTATGAGCCTTTTATTTCCAGATTCACCATTATTCTGTGTCTGCTCAGAACTAGGGTAATTTTAGGATTATACTTCCCAGAAAGACGAAAATACAAGAAGACTTCTTTTGAAAGGGATCAGATATACAAGAACCACAAGCATCTTCTTTAGTGCCTGAAAAATTATTGCATTGGGCAATCCAACTGTGGAAGAGAGAGGAAAACTTTGGAGAGGGTTCAAGGCCCAGCTAAATGTAACACCCTGGGCTGCAGACAGTTTTTTGACCTTTTTTTATCCTATGCATTTTCGTCCCATGTGCCGAATACAGTTGGGCACAGATTTCAAAAGTGCTGAATGAGCCACAATGAGAAAGAAAAAGACTGCAAAACTGTGCTTCATGGGTGCCTGGAAGCCTGGAGGCAGAACCCAACTGTGAAAGTCAAAATAAAATACTTCCACTTTGGTGATTCACCATGTTTTTTAGGGTCCTGATTTCATCTTGAGTCTTTCTACATTTGATGTAACACTCAGCTCCTGGAGACAGATACTTTTGGTGCAAGCCTCTCCTTTCACTACACAAACCCCATTTTTCTATCCTTTGCATCTCTAGAGGAAAAAACATTTGATGTGACTATGTCTGAAATGTTCATAAACCAGAACATGGTTGTTGTATGAAGTCTTTCAAAATCTTTAAAATTTTTTAAAAATCGTATTATGATTTTTAAATCCATCTTCTTGATTTGGGGGACAGGTAATTTTTCATTTGCCATCACAATCAGAGTTTGACAGTACTGAATGCAAATACCTCTTGTTCCTACCAGCAGTGGGGAGATGTGGAAGGATCACTTCCTTTGGTAGGCCTTTGTAATAGGAGGGACAGCGGGGGAGAGGAATATTTCTGTAGGGAAATACTGAAGAAGCTGGATTTATATAACATAATCATTGGGAGAAAGACCCCATCATGCACAAAATAAGGAAACTGGGAGAGAGTTATGAGAAACTGTTTCATGTAGAGACATGCTTGAGAGGATAAAAATTTCTTAAAATGTTCTTAGCTGTAGATAGGTCCGGAGTGGGCTTATGCCTCTGGTTCAGAAGTGTGAAGCTTGGAGACCTGTAATAAAGCACACAGGCTCTTTAAAGACTTGGAAGGATGGCTGGCTCCCCAGTGCAGTTCAGTGATGCACAGCTGCAGGGATTTAGACCAAGCATTTGATTTCCTGTCTGGCTTATAGGAACTGGCATAGAAAGAGACCGGAGAATGACAGTACTTCTCAGAAAGGAAAAGGAAAGCTTTGGGTAAGGGAATCCTGAGGGATGTTGGTCTTCATTGCAGAAAGCTGCCCTAGGCTTTTTGTGGTGGGAGGAAGGGACAGATAAGAGAGTCAAATAAGAGCTGGTCAGAATATCTCTCACTAGGATGTCATGATGCTCGTTATCCTGGAAGGTGACACCAACCTGTGGTCACTTTCAGTATGTTATTAAAACAGCAGGCCCAGTTCAGGGGCTTTGATAGCCAATTTACCGCTGGTTCCTTGACACCTCAGGAGACTGCCTAGATGCAGAAGTAGTTCAGCCCATGTAGTGGAATTCTTTAGTTTGAATGTTAGATCTCAGAACACAGCTATAGTGCTTTTGGACCTTGACCGGTATATGTGGGTGCTGCTGTGCTGAATCAGGCAGATTTCTTGTCCTGGGGAACATTATCTGTCCTGTGGTCCCCTGAAAGACGCAGGCAAACCTGAAACTATGAGATGGGTGTAGACTGATGAAAATGGTCTGCATGCTGGACTCAACATGTGGACCTTTTTCAGTCTCCTGCATTGCAGGGTGTTGTATTGTCTGCACTCCCAAATAGCTCTGGAAGGAATTGTTCTCCAGGAGAAAAACCTCTCTGAAATATAGTTTATTCCATGCCCTGAAAGAAAGTTCATGCAGACTCACAGCTGAGCTCCATTAGCAATAAATTATAGGAACTGGCAGGTAGTCTGGGATAATTTGGGATTAAGGAGTGGGAAAGAAGAGATTTGCACATGCTTCCCACCTACCTGCGATAGCAAGGGAATATTTGTTTCAGGGTGCCTGCACGCCTCCCTGGGCAAAAATCACAATGTGGCATTCTGTCACGTCAGTGGTAGTTTCTTATTTTCCTCATTGTCTCTTGCACAGACAAATCTGGTTGGAAGGGAACTCTGGAGGTTACAGAGACCAGGCTCCCACTTGCAGTCGTAGTATTCCTGACACTAGGTCAACTGTGGCTCTGCCCAGCCAAGTCCTCCTGTAAACTTCTGAGGAGGAAGAATCCATGATCTGTCCGGGTGGTGTGTTTCAGTGCTGTGCCACACTCTCCTGTGGAAGAAATATTTCCTGTTGTCCAACCTGAACCTCAAAATGTAACTCATGGGTGTTGCCCCTTATGTTGGTATCTGGCGCTGCAGAGAAAAGTTTGGCTGTGTCATCTTTGTAACTGTCTTTCAAGTTGCTGTAAGCTGCTGTGAGATCTCCCCTTAGCCTCTTGCTTGCAAAACTGAAGCCCATCTCCCCTCAGCTTCTTATCACAGGTCCTGTGTTCCTGGTCCTTGACCTATCTGGTAGCCCTCTACCAGTCCCTCTTTCTCCTGGTCCCTGTTGAACTGGGTTCCCACAGCTGGCCACAGCCTATTCCAGGTGTGGTCTCAGCAGTGCTGCCCAGAGGGTGAGAGCATCTTCCTTGGATCTGTTGTCCATGGCTCTCCAGTTGTGGCCCGGTGTGGAGTTTGGTGTGTGCACAGGGCAAGTACGGTGTTGGCTGTTTTTCAGCCTAGTGTCCACCATGACCCCAGGTCCTTTTGAGTCTTTTTCAGTTGCTTCCCAGTCTGTCCTGATGCATGGAGTTGTTTTCTCTCAGCTACAAAACTTTGGGCTTCTCCTTGTTGAATTCCAGGAGGTTTCTGTTGGTTCAATCTTCCTGTTTTTCAAGGTTCCTTTGAATTCAGGCTCTGACATTCAGCATGTCAACTACTCTCCTTTTCCTGGTGGCCAGGTCACCTTCCCTGATTGCCATTATTTTGCATAGATGGTAGACAGGGGCCTTGCTATGACATCAGCCAGCACTTTCAGCACTCTTTGGTAAATTCTGCAGCTTTGGATTAGTTTTATTGTACAATCTGCAACCAGTTGCTCTCCCTCTGACTGTCCTCCTTCCCAAACTCTGGGGCAAGCACAAAGGAATTGGACAAGGCTTTAAATTTGAAGACTAAGGAAAAAGATAAGCATTGAATATATTGCCACTTTTTGTACTGCCCATCTCTGTCCCTGCACCGAAGTACATGCAGTGTTTGCATGTATTGTTGGGATGTACTCAGAGAGTTGTTAGTGTAAACAGACAATGCTGATTTAAAAAGTTATAGCTTTGCATTGCAGCAGATTGGCCCTGTTTGTAGTACTCAAAACTGTGTCTTAGCTGAAGTGCAGTCTGTTCTGTCTGAAAATGTCAGCTGAAAATGTCTCAGGTAAGCTTCATTTTGATGAAACAATAATGCTCTACAACTGCATACAATGCGAAAGAATGTGCATCAGTGTTAAATGCTTTCCATGAAGTTTTATAGAGTTTCAGAGCACAGTAATGTTGATATAATGACCATGTCTCAGCTGGTGCATGGTAACTTGTTAAGTTGCAATGTGATGTAGTCCTCAGAGTGCTTTGGAGGGGGCTGAACAAAAGTAATGTGGTGGGAGTGAGACAAACTACTCTTCATACTCAGGACATTTGTTATGTTTAGTATATTTGTGTTTATACCAGGGCAAGGGCAACAGAACCGTGTGAGACTGACATCCTCCCTTGTTTTACTTCTACTGATAGGTAACGATCCAAACGAGAGTTGACTGGGCCAGTTTTCTATCATCTGAAACAAGAGATAATCAAATTATCTGAGAGATCAGAAGAATTTGATGAAGGTGCACCAGAACTGCAGGATGAAGACATGCTTCTGCAGAACAGGAACCTTAAACGTAGTGCTTGTATAACTTGGTAAACAGTTCAGAATAAAAGATTATGAAACAAGCCTTTTTTTTTTTCCTGAAACTCTTTCCCACTTCAAAGAACAAGAAGTTTCCTTACAAGAATGAAAGGCAGTGAATTCATAACAAACAAGTCAAACCGCAAGTGCTTTGTGTAATAGCGACCTGCTGCAGGCAACAGAGATGAAGGTCTCATTTCCTCATAGCTTAGGACCTGAGGACCGCAGGGGAAGCCACACTGGACTGTGTGCCTTCTGATCTCAGAGCCTGGCAGCGATCCGTCCGATACCTGGTGTAAGGTGGAGTGGTTTTGGGGAAGCTTTAGTTACCTGCTAGGTCCCCTTGTAGCTGTGTAAAGGAGAAAGAGGCTGGATCTACAAGCCATGCTGCTCCCTTTTGTGTCCCACATGCCAGCACCGTCTCAATGGACCCTCTTTCAGCAGGAATTGGGAGAAATGCCAAAAAAAGGCCATTGTGTTAGCTTTTCCTGGTGGAAAATGTGCCTTGTGTAAAGTCTCATGTTGCTTTGTGCTATTTCTGCCGTTCCACAACATCAAAAGGTAAGGTTTTTATCTATCCTAAAAGTACATCTGGGAATATAGCTAATGTTTCAGGATGCAAGTTTAACACGCAGAATTAAGCTCACAAGGAGTACTTTCAGTCACAGAACTATATTAACAGTCGGGTATGCTATGGATTTCATTTTTTCCTTGGGAATATCTGAAGCTTAGTAGTTGTCATAAATGCTGGACCTCAAGTCACAACTCTTCTCTTCTTGTCTATGTAAGAGTAGTGTGTGAAGATTGCAAAACACTTCCATCTCTTTAATAATTAAAACTTCCTCGACTAAATAAATGTCCAGCAAATCCTATGTGAGGCTGTTGCTGTGCTGGGGTATGCTCCAAGGCAATGTTGTGATGATTTGAAGTACCAAATTATCTCATCTGCAGGTGAGAAATGCAGCAGACTCTCATTATTCATTGTTATGAATGCACATAAAAATAAATTGCACTTAAATATCTGGTAGTTTTCATACCTTTAAGCAAAAGGTAATAAGGAATAGTGGTTCAAAAAGTGAAAATACTGATTACTGTGAAAATACTTTTCACTGTTCGTGAACTGTTTGTAAACTGTATCTAGAGTCTGCAAATTGGTTCTATTGATCATATAGACGAACAATTTTCAATTTACGCGTGCAAACTATTTAGTTTAACTATTTTCCCCTCTGATATATGGCTGGTTGCATGGCTACATAGTTCTTCCTGGACTGAAGAACAGATTTTTAGGCAGTAGAATACCGAATAGTAAATATTTGTGCTGCTGCATTGAAAAACTCAATTATGTGCAGGCATTTTGCAGTGAATAGATATTTTTCAAGCATTCACATGAATCAAAAAGCTATTCACTTGAATGTTTATGAACTTCAAAGCAGGGGTACATGAACAGAAAAGAGCATAAGAGTGCTTCAGAATTCAAAGAGACATTCTTAAACATCACTTGGCTGTGCCAGCCTTAGGCCAAGTGTCAATGCTGTCTCTCGCTTACTATTTAACATTCTGGTGATATATGCACTGAACATTTGGGATGGCAAAGTGTTCTAAGTTTATGTTTTTCTTAAAATATTTATGTCAGCTTGGGGTTGTAATCTAGGGGACTGCTCGGAACTGCAGGTAACTGGAAAAAGGGAATCAAGGCGTTAAAAATGACTGCAATCCTTCATAGGAGACAAAACTTTTTTCTTATTCTCTCTTCATAAAAGCTAGCTTGAAACTGTTTGACTGGGTGAATGATCCTGGGAACAGGGAGAGTTTGAGTAAATTGACACCTGTTGACTGCTGAGGGACTCCAAAAGATGTCTGGGGAGAAGTACGTGCTAATTTTTGGTTTGTTTGCGTGGAATTTCCCAAGTTGCACCAGACCACCATGGAGAGACTGAGAAGAATAGAAAGTAACTCGAAACTGGCCAAACTGTGTAGTTTGGCCTGCGAATGTCGTATTTGGAGCATGGTGTAGTTTTTGATTAATAAATTACAGGCAGACTTATGACTCATGATTCTTTGGCAAAGAAGGAAATAGTGGAATTGGGAAGGAATATCCCATGCAGGAGAGTGGTTCAATAGTGGAACAGGTGCCTGGAGAGGGCTGTGATATCTCCATCCTCAGAGATTTTCAAAACTTGGATGGGGCCTAGAGCAACCCGATCTCAGTGTGAAGCTGGCCGTGCCCTGAGCAGTGTGGACCAGAAGTCCCATCTAATCTGAATCTTTCTATGATTCTAAGTGCTGAAAGAGGTGTCCCCAGGGAAAAAGCAGAGGGTATAAGGCATGAGATTAATATCTGTTTCCTATTTGGGCTGCAGGGCAGAATTCCAAAGAGCATAATAGCTGGAGTCTCATCTCTGTGCTGGGAGCCTTGCATGGTTTCTTTATTCAGCCTTGATTTTTCTCTCATGGACTTTATCTCATCTCTAAAGTCATGGTAAATGAAATTTTATACCATATTTTTTCTCCTCTTATCAGAGAAACATTGCTTTGTATTGTGTTATCTCTCTTGTCTAAAAGCACTTCTAGCATGTTTTTAAACAACACAAATATCAGGCTAGGAAGAGAATTATTGTGTAATTAGACTTAACAGTATGAAATGAAGAGGAAGGTTTAGGACAGATAACAAGGAAGCCTTTCTTTGCAAGACTTCAAGGGATATAGTGGAACTGTTTAAGTCATTTAAAACTTGTCTGAGCAACTTCTTGAGGCTAATGCTGTATAGAAATATCCTAGATCCCTTGTCTGCAAACTACTGAGCTCTTGTAAATCTAGTTAGAGAGGACAGATCATATAGTAGAATCTAGTCTTTTTACATCCCAACAATTTCTACAGTAACACACCAAAATTACTTTATAAATAATAATTCATTTTTCAGGTACTGGCCTGAACTGTAAGCTTTCTTAGCAGAAAGGACTTCTGGTCATCTAAAAGATCGGCAGAATATTATGTCTACATACACAGGGGGAAAAGTTTGATAGTGTTTATTTCTATTTAAAGACAAAATAGGCAAATGAGTAAAGAACTTTCTTTTGGGGGGTTAGACTGCCATGGCTAGATTGAAGCTAAAATATGTTTAGCATGTTTAGAAACCTGGTTTGCTATGTAAGTAAAAAAAGGTTATGAGGCGGAAAGTCCAAGTGGGTTACCTAAGCAATGATTGGACAGCAGTAACTGTTACAGAGAAAGAAATACGGGCTTGTGGACTTGGTTTACTTCAGCTGCTGTGAAAGTGAAGCTATGAGAGAATAGCCTTGGTGTAACCTCTTATCATCCTAGGGCAGTGCAGCCGTCTGACCCCAGGGTGGTCAGTACCCCACATCCAGTGGGATATTCAATTGGGTGATGGTGGTTCATGACTATCCAGATCACGTGCTTGCTTGACTTTACAAATTCTCTGCTGTGACAGACCAGATGACACCAAGTGTTTCTCAAAGCTGAAAGGGTAATATTTAGAGTCCTGGTTGGGGCCAGCACATAAAGTCATAACATTACCTTATAGAGCCATTACAATTAAAGTATAAATTAAATGTGAGGTAATGTTATCTCTAGCTTCAGCCTTGAATAATTTTATCAACTTTTTTTTTTTTTTTAGAGAATAGCTTGGAACATTGAGAAAATTTGCTTTGTAAAATGCGCAGCATCATGTTTGATCATGGAAATAAATTAATAAATAATTAACAACTTGCCTAGATCACAGCACGTTTAAAGCAAGAAGGGTCTGCTTTGAGAGGACAATCATAAATTGTAGTGCTAGGGCAGCTGAAAGCTGCTGAGAACTTGGCTTGAGCTTGTGCAGGGGTAACTGCTCTGTGAGAGAGAGTCCCTCAGCCTGACAGTTTCTCCATGCTTGTGCCAAGTATGCTGATGAAATTTCAAGGGGTTACCAGTCATGTATGATGCGTAGTTTACAGATATTTGTATTACTGAGTGAATCAGATCTCAGAACAAAGTGAAAGATAGCTGTTGTAGTCAGTAAAATGACTAATGATGAAGGTTACGAAGGACTTCTTGCATTTTGAAGTGTTCTCAGTGAAAAATAGTGTAGGAAACACAGGCTCCTTGCATGCTGATGTATAGAGTCACCCACCTCAGTCTCTCATTGAAGTCATGAAACTACTTACAACAGTACTTTTCCATTGAGGAAGATAATATTAGGTGTATGAAGCAACATTTCATTTCTGTACTATCTGGAATATTTTCCAGTTAACATTTTGTTGTGACTTTTTGGAGAAAGATTTTTATTTAAGCCCAATGAGGTGTCAGTGTGTTGATACAGAACCTCATGAAAACATGGTTATAGCAGAGGAGAAAAAGGCTGGACCATTAATTGTCTCACTCATAAAACTCCCAGACCAGCAACAGTATCAGACCTAGTAGCAACTGTATGGAACCACTGGTCACATACACTCTTCGCTTTTGAAGAGGGAAGAGCTTTCATTTTTCTTTTGAGACTAGTGAGTCCTCGGAGGTCTAGCAAAACTGGAGATGTTATTAGTACCAGGTCTAGGGAGGAACCTGATATACTTGTTATGGTCTGCTGTTGGCAATTCAGTCGAGATGGTGAAGTGTCTGTGATACTGAAAGTGGGCATCCTACCGTAAAACACCTTAAATACAAGAGTTTTCAATCAAAATAGTTACTGTGATGTTGTTTATTGAGAACATTATGTCTCTGATCTTGACTTCAGTTACATTCAGTTACACAGGAGTTTGCTCTGTAAATGAAGAGAGCTCTCTTCTCCCTGGGAATATAGACTTCTCCAAGTTCTGGTCTTTCTGATCACTAATTGTCTTTCTAATTGAACAACATTGTCCTGAGATGTGTAAACGAGATAACTGGTACAGCTGATAAAGAGCTCACACACTCACTGTAGAATCTTGTCCTTGTAATTTGAATGCTTTCTCTTTCAGAAGAGAATATTTCAAAATAATGTGAATTTTTGTGGTTATATTTTGCATACTATATGAAGGAAAAATATTGTTTATCTGTCCAGCAATTTAATTTTGTTTCCACATTTGAACAAACTGACAAGGTAGGAATGCCTTTTGTTAAGCTTATTCCCAATCTTTGATTTTGCACAGGTGGGAGCATCAGTTGCTGTGTGAAAAAGTGTTTGTATTTTGGCATCGAGTCATCATAAAAAGAAGTAGTAAGCTTCAGGAAAATTATATTTGAGTAATAACCACACATCCTGTGTCAACTGTGTGCATTAAGTTTTTAGCTATGCCTATTTTATCACAAAAAAAGACAAACTGATAAAAAATATTTCATAGATTTCTCTAAAGAAGCTACATTTGAAAGTCTTTAAATTGTTAAAAAGAAGTATAATTATAAATAATTTTCATTTTCTGCTCACGTAACTTGTTCACATTTCGGGATGTGTACTTGTCTGCCATTACTTTAAAGCAGGAACAGTCCAAGCACTCTCATGTAGGTCAATTCATGCCCATTCCCACCAGATGTCAGTATGATACAGATGAAAAGAGGCACCAGCGCAAAAAGAGATATTCCAGCTTTGCAAAGCTTTTCTGCCAGAATTTATTAGTCATGGCAGTTTTGTAGGGCACAATCATCTCTTCAGGTCCAGGATAATGGATTCTATAAGGAACAGCCTTTACTCTGATGGTGCTGGCACTCAACCAGGATGCCAAAATGCCAAAGCTGAGTCTGATTTTGAACTCAGGGCAGTCTGGAGTGTAGAGATGTTCAGTAATTAAGGCAAGTGGCAGGAAGGAGATTGCATTTGTTTATGAGTATCTTGGGTTTTCTGGTTTTACTGTTTTTCATAATACATTCCTGTGGCCAAAATGTGAGGAAAAAAACCCCTGTTTCTTCATCTCTCCAGCACCTCCTTGAAGTTTCTGTCTCTAGAGCAGCAATAACAGTTAATTGGAATCTTTTATACTTGCAATACTCACATTTTCCAGTTTTTCCTATATTATTCCAACATCTCTTCCCCCTGCCTTATTTCTGAAATGGGCCTTAAAATAATCTAAAAATGAAGATATGGCTATGTGAAAGTCTTTCATTCCAAGCGGGAGCTGTGCTGCTTTGAATACTGGGAGAAGGAAATAGGAAGTCTTCTTGTGGAATCGCTCATTGTTTGTTTTTTCATTTGTTCTTCAGCCACCTCGTCTCATTCTTGGGAAACTGAGTCACTGAAGATGCCTGAATTCTGGGTGACAGCAGTGCAATTAAAGGAAGGTGCTACTAAAAATAACAGGCCTATTTTTCTTCTGCATGGGACAACATTCCTGGACAGAGGTGACTGTGCCTAGGATTGGTGAGTGGACATCTACTGGAGATAAGGGAACTTTATTGCTCTCCATACCATTTGTTTGTTTCTCATGCTATCTGGGAGTACGTCTGCTCTTCCCCAGAGCTTTGCCCACAGCTTCATGCTTTGGGATCCTCCCTGTCCTGTGAGGGGTGGTGGATAGAGGTAGAGATTGGTCACCTCCTTCACACCAAGCTCCATTCTCCCTGTTTTAGTGAGGTAGGGTTGGAAAGGACCAGGCAGGATCACAAACCCACTATCTTAAACAACTGGCTAACAGCAAACGATGCAAAACCTTTTAGACTCCACAAAAAAGATCAAAAGAGATAACTGCCTATCTCCTCATGCTAGGAAAGAGTTCAGGATATATCTTCCATCTGGAGCCTACCTAACCTTAAAAAAAACACTTCCATCTAGTCCCCTTTGTGGGGAAGAGAAAAATCCAGAGATGTGAACTGACTCCCTTTGGATCAGCCTTGGTACTACAGAGTCTGCATCTTCCATAATCCTAACTGGAGCTTGATCCAGCTTCTATAGCCAGACTGGGTAAGGCAAGAACAGGATGGTATTGCTTGTATTGTGCAAACTCTGACAATCATTTTTCAAAATTACCAAGGAGTGTTGTGCAGCAGACTTTTTTATGTGCCTCATTATACTTTTTTGGCTAGTGTATTGCAGGCTGCCATATGGCTCAATATAAAAATCTTTATGGGTATCTGCTGTCTCTCATAATACATAAAGATATGTTAATTAACACTAATTAAATCAATCTAAAACATATATGAAACATAGCTCTACAAATTAGATAATTGAAGTGTGTTGGCCAAGTCCTTTGCTTTTGGCTAAATGCTAACTGTTCAAAGTTGATGCCTAATGAAAGCACCAATAACACTCTCCTACTCTGCCTGTGCTTATGCTGTGCAGACATTCCCAGTGCTGGTGAGTTTTCTTATTTGCTGAAGGTACAGGAACTTAAGTGGATGTTGTCATTTTGAGCACAGCTGGAAAAACTAATTGCAACACAATAGCATTTCTTGCTGATGCTCTGACTGGGTGAATTTTTTCTTGCATGTCCTTCTGATGTCAGTGGCCAATTTGGATTCACAGGCCAAAACTGGCTTATGCTGTAGCAGGGCTGAATTTAAAACCTGAGTTAGGAAGTAGGAAACAAAAGGTAGGTTTGCTTATATGACTGTACCTGGAAAGCTGTTGTTCAGAATACTGGGAAAGCACAAAGTATTGTCACAGGCAAAATGTCTCTAGCCAAGGAATTTCACTTAATTTATTGCCATTTAATATAAGCTATTAATTACTGATTCAGACATAGAGAAAAGATGGGAAGACAAACAATTAAACAAACACTTGGGGAAACACATTTCCTCCCCTTCCCCAGGATAAACTTCAGTGTAGCACCTCTCCTTCCTTCTTCCTAGTCTCCACATCACTTGTTCCTGCGTGCTACAGTACGTCCCCACTGGCTCCTTTGGACAGGTGGTGGGCATCACATGAGGTTGAGTCAGTACGTAATGGTTTCTTTCTGCTAATACTTGCTTCTTGCTCTTCTCTTCTACTGCTCCTTGCTTCTCTCTGCTCTGGCCTGAGATCCTCCATGAGCCACCGTTCCTTCGGGGATGCCCCTGCTCTAGCATGACTTATCTGCAAGCTGCCATACATTGGGGCTGTCCCTGCCACAGCGTGTGTTGCCCATAGGCTGCAGTCGGTGAGGTATGTCCCTACCCTGGTGTGAGCCACCCACAGCTGCAAGCCCTGGCCCTCTTTGGTGTCCTCACTGCAGCATGAGTCGCCCTCAGCCACAGTATCTTTGGGGTGTCACTGCTCCAGCGTGGCTCACCCATAGCCACAGTCTCTCCAGGGTGTCCTTGCCCCAGTGTGGGTCACCCATGGGCTGCAGTCCCTCAGAGGGAAACTTCTTCTGGCAGGTAGTGCCTCCTTCCAGGAGCGTGTTTCCAGCCGTTTCCCTAGCAGCATCTTCTACGTGCCCTCTCCCCTTCCATTCCTCCAAATCTGTCTCTTTACTTTGTCTTCACAGGTCTTCTTTGGTGTGTCTTCCTGTGTCTCCTGCCCCCAGTGCTGAACAGAGGAGCCATGTGCTTCTCTGACTGATTGAAATTTTGAGGTATGAGTTGTTTTCATGTTTCAGAGCTCTCTGGATGTGGCTGTGATCATCCCAGGGCAGTTCATGGCCTCCTCCCACACAGGTCACCTCTGCTACACAAACCCTGCCAGCTCTGCCCAAGTGGGGCATGAAGAATGTCCTAGCTTATGCTTCAGGTGCCTATAAAAGAGGGAAAGCTTTACACAGCTCTGTTATCCAGAAAGAAACAGTCAATGCAGCACTTTTTTTTTTTTAAAAAAAAGGGAAAGAAAGAAAGAAAGTTTTTTTTTTCTCAAAGATTTCTCCAGCATGTATATTTTCTTTCAGACTACTTATTTATTTTAAGGAATGAAAGCGTTTGCTGACAGAGGCATAAGACCTTTTATAGGCTAAAATAACAGCAATCTATCTCCTGCTGTAACTCTCTGGCAGCTACTAAATCAATGACAATAAAACATCAATAGTTAACACTGTACAGTTTATTCTGGAAAAAAAAAACACCTATGGGGCTTCTCATTGTGATTCTATAGTTACGCACAAAGCAGAACTCAGTCTAAGACTGGGTGTTTGGCATCTGCATGATGTAGAAAAACATGGCATCTCAAACCAACAGTGTTATAGCCAGACCCATAAAGAACTTGAAGGGCAAAATTCCTGACTCTGGCACTGATTTTCTGTTTGACCTTGGGAAATCACTTAAATCTTTGATGAAGGCAGGGCTGCTGGTATTTTCCCATTGGTAAAATGAAAATAGCATCGGGTTTTGATCAGTTATTTGAGGGTCCCTGATGGAAGGCACTAAGCAAGTATTGATTATAGCAGCTATGTTATAAATGTTGGCTTGAGCAGAATTCAGTTCATATTTTTCCCACAGGAACAGGAAAGTCAGCATTGTGAGAGAACTTGCACATGACGTAAAGTAACTTGTTTTTCTAGTTCGGTGGATATAGGTTGCTTACAGATAAATCCTTGTTTGGAATGAAATGATACAGCATTTGCTTGGTTGGGTTTTTTTTTGCTGTTAAAGTTACTTAGTAGTAAATTTTAATCTCTGTGGTGTTCCTTCAAAGGACAGAAAGTAATAGTAAAATATTAGATCTGTTTGGAATGCATTTTAAACAGAGGATTATTTATTGTTTAAGAGAAAAGTATGTATACATTTTCTGAAACAAGTCTATTTAAACACAGGATAGAATTTTGCCAACAATGGAAGGAGAAGTGATTAAAAAAGGTCTCAGAATCAAAGATCAACAATGCTGCTTATTTGGAAGAGGGAGCTGTAATGTGCTGCAAAATTTGTTTATGTTCAGAAAGCATGTTGATGGTGAGGTGCAGAGTGATGTACAATAGGCAGTCTGACTGTAGGAGCAAGTTCACCCATTAAGATTTGGGTTCATTTGCTGTGGTCAGCTTGTACAACGTAAATGACTGTTATCAACTGAAGGATTGCCATAGAGTCAAACGGATGTCTAGAGGTCATCTAGTCCGTTCCCCTAAAGAGGATGGAGTAGACCTGTATGATTTCTGACAGATGTATCTTTAAGATATTACTAGACCTCTAGTGATGGAGAGACAGCCTCAGCAGGAAATCTACTTCACTGCTTCACTATTTTTTTCCTAATGTTTAATCTTTCTTGATGCAAATTAAACCTTCTCTCCTAGGTACTATTTCCATGAAGAGCAGATTATTCCCTTCCTCTTTGTGATAGCTTTCTATTTATTTGAAGATACCTGCCCTGTACATTTGACTCTACTTTCAGCTGAATATCCCAGTTCTTTCAGTGTTTTCTCCCCTCTGAACTCTTTTCTTCTAGCCCACACTTTTCCTGGAGTGCAGTGCCCTAGCCCAGCTGTGTTCTTGCCAGTGCTGAGCAGAACAGAAGGATCAATTCATGTCTCAAAAACCTTATGTCTGTTTCTGTATCTCAGTATGACACTTGCCATTTTCACAACAATGTGACGCTGCTGACTCATGCTCTGTTTGTCATTGACTGTAACACCTACCTCCTCCTTTGCAGAGCTGTTACCTAACCTATTTCTCCTCATCTTATATTTGCACAGTCTGTTGAGTGTAGGATATTGCAACTGCATCTGTTGAACTTGGTTTTTTTTTTCCCCTATTTTGCTAGTTTGCAAATATAATTTTGCATTCTCTTCCTGTGTGCCTCTAGTGTCTTCTAGCCTTATTCCATGGTTGTAGCTATTAATGAAAACACTGAACAGGACTGAATCTAGGGTATACATATATAAACGGTTCCTTCTAGACTGGGTTTTACAGCTTGCTTGTGCAAATGGTATGTCAGACCATATAAAAAGTCTTATTAAAGTCATAACAGAGGATATCTTCTGCCTCTCCTATATTCAAAAGATCCTCATACTTTTATAGATAGCAATTAAACTGATTTGAAGTAAAAACCTTTCGGATGCTTGCAAGTATGTTCGTTTGCTCCAGAATGTTTATAGGAGTGGCAGTTACAAATACCAGTCTGCAGTTCCCTGTTTTTTCTGGTTTTCCCTTTTTAATGACGTGCACTGTTTTGCATCATTGCACCTCCACCTGACCTGTCCTCCTCCTGTCCTGAGAGATGACTGCTAGTGCTTTTGAGGTTGCTTGTGACAGTTCTGTAGAAATCCTAAGATGAAGTCTGTCATGCCAAGCCAATTACTGTCTTCTTTCCTTCATAAGGGAAGGATCCTTGGTTCTCTCTTTCATTATGTCCTTTTGTTACTAATAGTAACAGGGTAGTATACAGGGTACACTTTTCTAGGGAAGACTTGATGCAAAAAGGGCATTAACCATCGTGGTCTTCTCAGCATCATCTGTCAGTCACTTTCCCGACCTGTTAAATAGCAGAGTAACACTTTCCTTGTTTATAGTGAGCAAAGCTTTTCTCAGTCTCTTTTTTACTATTAATGTATTTATGGTGTGACTCTTGTTGCCCTCCATGTCTCCTGCTCATTGCTTTCTCCTTTACCTTTATGTGCTTATGTTATTCCTTTATGCTTGTCCTTGGCAATCTGGTTTAGTTTCCATCTATTGCGTTCCTCCGTCTTATGTCTAACATCAGTGAGCAGTTCATGATATATCTTAATTGGTTTATTATGCATGGTAGCAAAATGAAAGATAAACAGTTTCAGCTCTGGACAATTTTTGCCTAAATTGCTGCCGTGCAATAAGTGTCAGTTACTGAGAACCTTTATCATTCACCATTTTGGGAGGTTTGATAAGGTGAATGTTCAGGACTCACTTTTCTCCCCTCACATTCCCTCTCACTGCAGAATAATAACAAATGCCTATCAACAAGTTCCTTGGTATGTTTAGAAGTAGGGCGACCTATGGTTTAGTCTACTATTCCGCAGAGATAGACCCCTGCTAGTGCTCTGTGTCCAAAGAGTGACCAAATGCACGACTTATACTACATATCTTACTATCCAGTGGTTCACAATTAAGACAATACAAATGACTAACAACAACACTAATACAATCCGAGAGCTGATTTCAGTTTGTAGTTCAGTTTTAGATCCATGTTTGAACTGCGAAGGTTCATTGTGGTAAGATGATCTGCAATGGTGTTACGCTAATGACGATCGTCGGCAACTCCCACTGAGGTGAGCGTAGTGGCTTCTATTAAGTGCTGTAATTTAGCATCTCATTGTATATGAAAATGAAATAGATTAATGCATTTGTACCAAACATATTTGCACATCAGTAAAGTGAAGGTGCAGTGAAAAGACAACTCTCTCAACCCAATTAGCTAAAGTGAATCTCAAAGATCGAGTCCTATCTTGTTTGAGAAATGTCACCCAACACTGTAACATGTGTTACCAGGAAACATACTGTTTGATCATGTCAAGAGCCTTCAAGGAACCAATGCTCAGATAACCTGGAGATACTCTGCCAGAGACATGTGAAGGGAAATGCAAGGCAAGTTAAGAGAACTCATTTGTAGAGTTTTAAATTAAAGCAACTCATCAAAATAATCTAAGAAAAATTCCTTTAAAATGAAAATAAAAAGAATATGACCTTAGATGACTAATTTCATTAGTTTGACTAACGTTCGTTGAGGATTTTGAAGATTTAAAGCACCATATGAAGCTAAGTATTCTTTTAGACTGCTGCAGGGTTGGATAAATGATCTCACATTTCTCACCTGCCTACACTATACGTTTCCACCCCCTCTGCTCACAATCTGGGTTTCGCTACTCTCCCTGGCCTAATGTCTCAGTATGTTCTGACTCCTCCTTCTTAGTGCCAAGACGTACTGAGGAATGGGCTAGAAATAAAGGCAGAGGCAGATTCATGTTTACTTTGTACACACACTCAGACATTATGTAATTTCTATGGATCCTTATGTATATACGAAAAGACATATTCATGGGGAAATGGAAATATATATTAATTTTTAAGTTCAGAGTACGTGATATTGAGCTAGAACCTGTGCTTGGATATTGTCTTGGGAGACGGTTAGCACCCAAAGCAAAGACTGAAACAGTACTTTGTACAGAAGAGGAGGTTTGTAGCAGGGGTTTCCTGGCGTTCCTGCACATTGTTGTTAAATGAGCAGAAGTATGCTGCTTGATACCTCTTAGTAAGTCCTCATTCTTGCAGAAAAAAAAATCCTGCAAGGCCCCATAATTTGGCTAACTACTCAGGCCTAACGTTGAATCCTTGGAGACATCATGAAGAGGCCTTCATTCTGCAGCAAACAGATTGGCACTGCAGTGATGATAATTGTAATTATCATGAGCATAATAAATAAATGGCAATGCATTTTGCTAGCTTTAGGAGCTTGAGTAATCTGGCAAACAGCTTGCTGCACTCTATCACACAATAATGATATTCACTGCCAGACCAGGAAGTTTACCTAGGGGCTGTGACTCATGTTTGTTTTGAAAGGCACGGCATTAAAGGCCCGTGAATTATGTCTGTTGTGAAGAACACTGCATTTAAGTAATTACAAAAACAAAACTAAAACAAATCCACAAGGCAAAAAAATGCTAATTGATCACACTGTTCCGCACACTTTAAGTCTTTATTTTTCTTTATAAAAGTTTTTGCCATTGGGGTGGATTTCTTGGGACCATTTAATTTCTGGTGCATCAGTACTGTACATCGACTGGCACACGCGTGTGACCTCCTGCCCTTACTAGAGCAGCTGGACATCTCCCCCTTCACTGTTCTCCCTGTTGGCACGTGGTGGGGAACGGAAGTGCTCAGGGAACCCAGGGAAAGGTGGGATCGTGTGGAAAAACCCTGGTCAAGACTGGGACCAAATCTTTCAGATCTCTTCTCTTGCCACCCGTAAAAAAGCCCTGTTTAATAGTCCTCAAGATTCATACTGGATCTTGCAAGAGCAGGGCTGGAGGACTAGTCCAGGGGCTTGGCTAGAGTGTTGCTCCAGGTGCAGAGTCCTGCCATGGACTCCTGCACCCCCAGCCCTCACTCAAGTCACAGCTGAGTGGTGGGTCACAGCCCAGGCGAGCTGCTGGGCCTGTGTGTGACACAGAAAAGCGACTTCATCTTTGCTTTGGAAATGTGTGAAATAGCAGTGGAGCTGCAGGGGAGTGTATGGGAAGACATGTGTCTATTAAATGCATGATGCCCAAAGTATCCTTAGGAGCATTTTTGTGGAGCTGGTACGAAGCCATTTCCTACGAACAAAGTGCTTCTGTTATGGAGATAGTTTTTGTCAACAGAACTCCGGATCACTTCCTAGAGTGTACCCTCACCGCCACCCCTGCTTCCCTCTAGAAGCCCTTGTTTCCAAACCCCGCAACTACGCCAGTTTAGTTGTGACAACCTCTGTGGTTTTGGTCACAGTCAGAAGCCAATTTTCATCGCCTCCTCTCCAATGTGGTTGCAGCAGCAGCAGCCATCTCACAGCCTGGCATGAGGGACTTTATCCAAAATCACATAAGTTTGTGCTATAAGAGAAGTTCAGTTTGCCAGGTCTGATCGCAGCTCACCAGCTGCACCGGGGCAAGTTTCTGAAGTGCAGACCTTTCACTGCTGCAGACAGTCCACAAATCTGGGCTTACTTGCTCAGCATAAAGGATTTTATGTACCAAACCCTGTAATTCTGAATATGCAGCCTCTTACCTGTGAAGTCCTAATACTTTAAAATGAACAATAAGAGGAAAATATTCAAGGAACTAGAGCATCTTTCATATGAGGTGAGGCTGAGAAAGCTGTGACTGGAGAGTTCAGCCAGAAGAAGAGAAGGTCTGGGGGGACCGACCTTATCAATCGATAAATACCTGATGGGAGGGGATGCAGAAGATGGAGCCAGGCTCTTCTCAGTGGTGCCCAGTGACAGGACAAGAGGCAATGGGCACAAATGAATCGTAGAATCATAGAATTGGTTTAGATTGGAAGGGACCTTGAAGATCATCAAGTTCCAACCCCTCTGCCATAGGCAGGGACACCTCCCACTAGAACAGGTTGCCCAAGGCCCATCCAGCGCGGCCTTAGACACCTCCAGGGATGGGACCTCAACCACTTCTCTGGGCATGAAAACGCATGACATTCCATCCAAACACAGAATCACAGAATCACAGATTCGTCAGGGTTGGAAGGGACCTCTGGAGATCATCTAGTCCAACCCCCCCGCCAGAGCAGGGTCACCTACAACAGGCTGCAATACAATAAAACATTTTTCCCGTGAAAGTAGTCAAACACTGGCACAGGTTGCCCAGAGAGCCTGTGGAGTGTCCTTGGAGGTATGAAAAAACTAACTGGACACAGTCCTGGGCAATCTTGTCTAGTTGACCCTGCTTGCACAGGGAGGTTGGACTAGGTGGTCTCAAGAGGTCCCTTCCAACCCAAACAGTTCTGTGCTTCTATGAAAATAGGAATAATTGCTTAAAATCTTCTGGAATGACTCATACTTCTGAGAGTGGTTTATTCAGTGATTCAAACCAACATAAGTCCAGGCTGCTAACAGTCTTGTCCCACTCCCTGGCACTGAATACGTGTTTCTAGCAGTCTGTAAAGGCCATGAGAATTAGTATCGGTTCTAAGGCTTTTCAGCCTTTTCGGATCACTGTACACTGGCTTACTTTCACCATAGCATCACAGTTGTTCTGATTCTGGGAGCTAGTCACTGGGTCAGTCTGAATCTGGTGAATGCCAAGGCTTGCCCTGACCTGCTACTTAGAAAATAAAATATGTCATGGAAGGTAAGCTAATTTCTGGGGGTGTAACAGGGAGAAGATGTTAGGGAGACATTAAACATGCATTTGTTCTTGTCTGAGAGATTATAGATGTTTATGCTTTTCTTTAAAGACATATTATTATAGAAATTTTCTCCGGTTGTTTATCTCAGCTGTAGGTAACTTCTGCTGCTAGCAAACAAAAGGTCACCTTTGTGCTCAGATAAATTCTAGTGCCAGTGTTCTGCTATTTTCATGCTGTGACAAGTACATGAAGAACCCCTAAAATAAGGTGCAAAACCTGAAAGCACATTCATATCACAGATGGCTAGGTAGCCAAATATTATGAACGGCACCTTAAGAGGAATGCTTTAGAATACACTCTGATAACCATGAGCAAAAATACGATTTTAAGACATTTTTTTTCCCAATTGCTCCCTGTAACATGTAGTATATAGGCCACTGAAAATTTTAATTTCACTTTTGCTTCTGATCCTGCAAACAATTGGGCAGGCGGTTAGCACCTTTGCTAAACTGGGGCCAGAGCAAAGAATAAGTTATAGCTGCAATAATTTCTTGTGTGCTTCAGTTCATGCAGGTTTCAGTGGTGTGCTCCCTGGAGCTGTGGCAGGTGACCTGTCATGGCAGCGTGATGCCTGATGCATGGGCTCACTCCAACAGCTTCTCCTCCCTGCTCTGTGCTCCTCCACTTCATGCCATGCCATCCAGTGTGCCTGGGGTTCAAGTGGTGAGGCTACTAGGTACATGTCTTTGCAGATAAACTGGGAGATTTAGTTTTTATCAGCAAACCCTATTACCTCTGCCAGCCTTCTAATTTCTCACCCAAGTGTTGTTTAGAGTCACTGGCAACCTTTGTTATTGCCAAACTTTTAGTCAAGATGAGTCAGGCTAAAATAGGCATGGAAGAGTAATGCGTAAGTTAAAAATCTTTCACATTTGCCTTCTAGCTTCTGAGTTATTCACAGCACATTTGTTAGGCGCGTCTCTGCAAACTTTGAGGCTAGAAATCGTTTTGAAAAAACAAGTAAGTTAAGGTAGTGATGTGATTGCTTGCATCCAGGACTTGAAACATGATGGAAAACACCAAGGCTAACCAGGACAAGCTGAAAACAAGCTGCTGATGCTGGGTGCCCCAAAAGTCTGTTGCAGCTCTACACAGTAGCTTTGGCATTGTCAACAGCCTTCTAACAGGGAGGTCAGCCCGTGGCCATGGCATTGTGGCACCATTTCAGCTCTGTGACCTGTTCTTCTCCTAGGTCTTCTCTGTAATCTCTTGAGATCTGAGGTGGTTTGTTCCCTTCCTGAATGAAGAAAAAGACTAAAAAATTCGCTTGCATTTTGTGTTCATTCACACAATGTGCTATTATTGTTTTTCTACTGCATTTAGAACAATTAACTTGGTGTCACATCTCTGGTCAGCATTAATTAGATGTCCAGTATTTATTATGTGTAGCCCTTCCATCTGTCAGAGAGGCTGGCATGAATATATAGGACTGCTTTCAGGAGCATGATAAGTGTATCATTCATGTGTGATATTTATTATGCATATTGCATTATCTATATAATATTTTCTATTCATTTTGACCGTATGCATTTAATATAACATATTTAGAAAGTTTTAAAGTTGGATATGTTAAATATTGCAGTAACAATAACCACTGGAATTTCATACAGCAGTAATGAATCATCTCTTGTAACCAAGGAATGCTATGTGCTTAAGTATAGTGAATGTGAAGTAATATGTACTAAAAGCAATAGTTCAAAAATACGTTTCCATTTTATAGGGTGATAGCTGAATAATAAACCCTCCCACCATCAATGGGATATGTTTTGATTCACAGTTCCATTACGGAAACTGCCTCTTTCTCTGTCAAAGGCTTGGCTCAGAAGATTCACAGTTGATCCCCATGAAAAACAGGTGATTGGATTTTACTCCCATTATCCTGCTTCTAGCTGTATTGAAGTGTGCTTTAAAAATATGATTCTGGAAAAGGAGAAGGGAGAAAGGATGAAGTTTAAAACAACCCGTAAGCATCAGAAATCAGAAGGAAGCTCCTTGGGCAGCAGGCTTGCCAATAGCTGCCTCTGAAGCAGTTGATGCTAGCCAGTGCCAGAACCAAAAGGCTGAAACAGGGGGGCTTTGGATCTCATTGAGTATAGCAGTTCCTTCTTGTAAAAGTATTATCAGAGGGGGGGAATACCCCCCAACCCTAAGGCATTTGGGTGAATAAAAACCTGGAGTGGAAAGAGTGCAGACTGGAGCAGAGGCCAGAGAAGGAAAGAAAGATTGGTGTGGAGAAGGGATTTAAGTAGGACAACTTTTCATAACCTGCTCATGTGAAAAAAAAATAAAGATAAATTAATGAAGAGAGAAGGAAGACAGCTGATAAATATGATGCATGCTAGTGTGTTTTGCTTTGTTGGCAAAACAAGAACTGGCTGAGACTTCTGATGAACATTCACTGTTGACTTTTAGCAAGGAAGTTGCAAAGTACTGGAAGAAGCTAATGATATGCTAATTTTTAGAAACTGTAATTGGTTTAACCCTAGAAACTTTAAACTGGCTCGTTTGATATTGATTCCAAGAAGACTTCTGGAAAACCTTTTGCCTTTCCTTGACTGGAGCAAAAATCAAAATATGGTTGTGTAATGATGTGATTCAACACTATTTCCAGGTAGAATAAATATTCTCCAACTTCATAGTTTTTAATAAAGCAAGAAGTCATTGTTGACATGATTTACGCTGATTTCTGAGAGTTATCTAAATGGGTCCTGCCTGCCCCTTTGGTAAAAGAAAATTATGACAGTAAGGTGGCAGCAGTAAGGTGTGTCCTTGATCATGGACTATAGGAGTAATACAGGTAATGAAGGTGTTAACATAAGGTTTCTCCAGGAATCTGTTCTTGTTTCAGTGCTGCTTAATATCTTCAGAGCTAATCACAATAAATCCCAGGTGATAACACAGACATAAACAGGAAAGAGAACTGGTTACTGATACAGACTCACCTTGATCTCTTGAGGAGGTGGGTTCATCTGAACAACATGCATTTTACTAATGTGACATGCCAGGGCACACATCCAGGGACAAAGAAAGGAGGTCTCACTTGTAAGATGGGGCAGTGCGTTCCCGAGGCAGTAGATCTGCAAAGGAGGCAGAGGCAATAGCAGGTAATCAATCAAGCGTGAGCTCCAGCGTGGTAGCATAGCTAAATAGCAATGAAAAAAGGAGGCAGGGCGCAGTACTTCTGATTATTAGCAAGATCGCTCCGGGAATACCATCTGTTCGGGTGTCAACGCTTTAACAAAAGAATGTTGACAAGTCAGAGGTGATGAACCATGTGAGGTCTGCGCAATTTGCCTTAGCAGAGAGGAAGTTGCAGATCTCAAATATTAGACAAGATAATAAAAAAATCATATTTAAAACATTAAATGCTTCAATCTGTCAAAAGGTGCCTAAGTAAAATGACCTGAAGTTTCAAAGATACAGAATTCCGGCAGCTGCTGTTAGCATAAATAAGATTTGAAGGTGCTCTGAGCCTTTCAGAGCATTTCTGCTTAGAAGCTTAGACATGAAGCCAGGAACATGAATTTTATTGACTGGTTCTGAAATTCTCGTTTGGAATCAGGGAATATCAACAGCAAGATGGTTTTGTCTCACACCTTGAAGCCATATCTCACTCCCAACCCAGAAAGAATCTCCCTCTGTTCTTCAGCTAAAGGGAAGGCATCTCTCTAGGCGCATGGCATCCTGCAAGCCATCCTTGCCTTAGCTGTGTGCACCTTTAGCCCCATTAGACAGAAGAACTTATTTGTTTTCTCAAAAAGCCGAGTGTCAGTTCCAGCAAAACAATCTGCTTCCTTTGCCAGTCTTCCAATCTAATGTGACTGATGGTATTGCAGACTTTTCTCTCTACTCTGCCCAAGCCTGGAGTTTTCATCTGAATATTCCCCAATTTTGGGAAATGATTATTTGGCAAGGGGTCCCAAGTTAAAATCTCTGAGATGTACTTTGTCAGGATATTAAATTATTTTTCTTAATGGCAGAATAACAAATAAATGTGTTTCCTGCCACCTACCACTAAGCAACCAGGCAAGGGAAAATGGCAAGTTTTTGGCTGTGTTTGACACAGGAGTTCAGTTCAGCTTTAAAATCTTTCCTTCAGATACATTTACCGGTATCTATTCAAGGAGCTGTACAGAAATGCTGTGGGTACATTGGCATGTTCTCTTGAAATCCTAACACTGCTCTTTGAGAAAAATGCATCACAGAAATATTTCAGGTACCGTGTTGCCTATGAATCATGCATAATGCTCTCACTCCAGTAACATTTTCTTTTGAACAGTGTTTTTTCCTACAATCTGGGACCCTAAGTGTTTTTCAGACTTCCTGGTAACAGAGTGTCTGCTCTTAAAATAGAGTATCTGGCAGCAGAAGTACGCACAGAGCTCTCCCATACAGCTGGTGCATAGGTGAGCAGCGGCACCTGCGCCGAAACCACCTGGGCTCAGTGGCAGGACAGTGGGCAGGCAGGCGAGGACAGTGTTAGGGCTGAGACCATGCCCTGGGATGAAACGTATTTTCCTGCTCCACAGAGCAGGGGTTATAAGACAGACAAGCACCAAAGAAGACAGAGAAGTGTCTCACTCAGCTCCTTTTTCACAAGAGTAGGGTTGTGTCAGGGGTTATGCAGGAGGGAACTAAGTCACATGAGTTTTGGGCCCCTCACTACAACAAAGATATTGAGGTGCTGGAGCGTGTCCAAAGAAGGGCAATGAAGCTCGTGAAGGCTCTAGAGAGCAAGTTTATGAGGAGTGGCTGAGGGAACTGGGGTTGTTTAGCTTGGAGAAAAGGAGGCTGAGGGGAGACCTTATCGCTCTCTACAACTACCTGAAAAGGAGGCTGTAGCGAGGTGGGAGTCAATCTTTTCTCCCAATTAACAAGAGAGAGGATCAGAGGAAATGGCCTCAAGTTGTGCCAGGGGAGGTTTAGATTGGATATTAGGAAAAACTTGTTCACGGAAAGAGTTGTCAAGCATTGGAACAGGCTGCCCAGGGAAGTGGTGGAGTTGTCATCCCTGGAGGGATTTAAAAGACATGTAGATGTGGTCTTTGGGGACGTGGTTTAGTGGTGGACTTGGTAGTGTTTGGTTAACGGTTGGACTCGATGATCTTAAAGGTCTCTTCCAACCTAAACAATCCTATGATTCTATGATGCGGAAGAGGCTTTGGGGTATACCACCCACCTGAAGGTTCCCCCAGCTGAGACACTTTGAGGTAATCCAACAAAAATGAAGGGAGATTGCTAATGAACTTCTTGAAGGGAATGAAGGGAATTGCTAATGAAAGAATGAGTGTTTAGTGGGAGATCTGTAAAAGGGGAAAAGAAGTCTTAGCAGATCAAAAATAACGAGTCTAACCAGCTTAGACAGTAATTTGGGAGGGTTTTAATATTTTTCTTCATAAATGCTTTTTGGGAGAAAATGGCTTGTTTTCATGCAGTTTTTAATTTCCTTTAAGAAGTTGCAGGCTTTTCCTAGAATGACAGTTAAAGGAAAGCCTCTGCAAACTTCCCATTTTCAACAACAAAACCTTGCCTTGTTTAGCAAAGGAGAACACAGAAGGAAGACAAGCCCAACTCCCTTAACTTAAAAGTTTTCAGATGTCAAACTGTGTCCATGACATCGACATAACAACCATTTATTCCAGACAATTAAAAAAGAAAATCCTATTCTCCTCCCTTACTCTCTCCCAATTTCCAACATCAAACCAGTACCACCATGGGATGAACAGTCAAGGTAGCATGAATATGACAAAGCTGCAGAGGGAACAGTATTGCAGGGACACTGACACAGAGCAAGGGGCAGGGAGAGCGGCGAGGGTAGGGGAAGGTTCATCGTCTTCATCATCATCATCATCGACTGCTACTGAGGAGAGAGAAATAGAGTTTTTTTTAGGAAGAAAGGCAGCAAGGTGGGGGCTGTAGTGTGGGAGGAAAGAGCAGTGGGGCATAAACCTGAAGAAGTCGAGGAGGATGGGGGTTGTATCACAATAGGAGTAGATCTTTCAGCTCTCGATAGCTCTTTCTCTTTCCTTTTTTTTCTTTTTTTTTTTCTCTTTTTAAATTAAGGAATTAAATTCAAATGTTATTTTGGATTATCTGAGCTCCTCAGTGAGACATTTTCTAGTTCTTTTTTATTTGTGAATAAGCATACTTTTCAGAACTGACATTTTTAAATCTCCTTCAGATGCAGCAGTTGCTCTCCTACCCCTCCAGGAAATCCTGGATGCATACTAACGTCTGCCTCACTGCTAGAAGCCAAGTAACTGCACCAGGATATTACCAGGTAAAGGTGAGCAGTTCAGGCAATCACTGGGAAGACTTGCGGTACTACTGATTCAGCACTGTAATGTTTGGGTAAATGCTACAACAGCTATTTAAAAGAGAAAAGCGAGACACTTCTTATGCGTGACTCACTAATCACTGTCTGTGCTGTACAGCCTGGAGTACAAATTCCTTTTGTCATGAAAATGCTTGCTCCTTTGATCCTCACAACATCATTAAACAGTTCTAAAGAGTAAGTAAATCTTTTGGCACAGTCTTTGAAAAATAAGCATTTCAGGACTCAGACACATGTGGGTGTGTTTGTGATGCTGAGGAGATTGATACTGATAGAATTTTTAGCAGTGGGTGCAGACGGTGTGTTGCTTTGCTGAAGGAAAGGAAGAGAGATTTTCCACCTCCTTTTCCAAAGCAATTATGTAGAAGATTAAAATGCACATGGTAGCCATGCAGGATTGCTGCACAGAGGCTGCTGTTGCAAATTGAACGCTATTTTGTCCATCTACATGATGGCTATGTATTGACACATGGCATGTGCCCAACAGCATGCTTCCCAAAGCATTTTGAAGAATTTCATCTTTGTTCTCATAATTCAGGTAAAATACATAGATGGTGTTTTTGGAGAGCCTGATGCCGTTGGAGACATTACTAGCTCTTTCCCATGACAAACCAAGGCTACAGGCTGGTGGAGCATACACTTCACATTGTCCCTGTCTTCATGGGGACCCGGTGTAGGGTGGAGGCACAGTGGGTCACGCTGAGGTTACCTCATTTATCAGAGTGCGTGTACATTAGGGTCTGTGAATCACTTAGTCAGCTACTTCAATACCTGGCAATGGTGGTTTTTTTCTGGCTCTATACACATCAGCCCAGAGCTTGGGTCAGCTGCCCTGTTGTCCCTCTGCAGCTACTAAATTTAAGGAGTGGGGCAGAATCGTTATCTACCCATAGCAATTTCACCACAGGTTCTGTGGTATTTATCTAGTAACTTCACAAGGCTTTAGCTAAAATGGGAAGAGCTTATGAGCTTACTGAAAGAGTAATGTAAATCTAAACCATTCAAAGAAGCACGACTGTTTAGAAGTGTAAGAACAGCATTCTCATGCCACATAACGCTCTATGTGAAATAAGTTTATACCCTTCCAACATGCCATCTGGCAGCGAACAGCAGATTGGTTTGCATCCCAGCCTGTGATCCTGCAAGAAAAGTTAAATCGTATATAATAAAATGCACTTTTAAAAGAGAACATTTTCAGTAATGTTCAGTAGAACTAATGGACTTGAAAGCATTTCCAGTTATCTGTTGGAAAATGTTTTGGTAAACAAGTGTCTGCTCTCAATTGCGATGTGCATATGAGTAAAGGGATTTATGTCACGCTCAGACACACTGTTGTTTGTGGGCATATGCACCCTCTGAGTGCTCAGAACACTCAAATCTGCATTTCTGCCCGAGCCACTACAGTGGGAGGAATCAGATTATGGGGTTAGAACTGGTACTCAAAGTATGGGTGGAAGTAGTTGTATGTTTGGGAGAAGGTGGAGCAAGTCTGCTGTTTTAGGAGGTTAGAGACTGACTGCAGTGAGATACAATCTGTGGAAGCTCACTTGCCCGAGTCTCCCTAGAACTGCTTTCTCGCTCTGGTTTTGACACCCTTCAATTTTAGGGAAGATTGATTCATGTCTATGTTGGGTAAAGCATCTCTCCAATTTAAAGTACTGTGATAATCCAAGGGAAAGGAAGTCCAGTGAAAAGAAGTAGTAACTATTTGTTCAAAATTCTCAGCAAATCAGGCAAAACTCTTTTATGTAGTTGGAGTATGGACAAGCGTGTATCTCAAGGAAAAAAACAAGATAAAATACACGCTGATAGATCTGTTCTTATTAGGTTTAATACGGGGAAATTAGACTGCCCACTGGATGTATAATGAAATGATTAGGTAGAACCTTCTAGCTAGCTGTATACACAGGGTTGCAGAGATTTGATTAAGTTATGTGAAAAATAACAATGGAGGCTCAGCTTTATAAGGATGAGGATGGGTAAAAATAATTCATGGAGAAATTGCTGTAATTAAAAACACCCTGACTAGTACCCAGAGTCTGTTTGTCTCCTTCCATTAAGGGTGCATCTCTGAGTTTGCATTTATATTCTCTGTGCCTCACCCGTGTCTAGGAGCTCTTTCATTTGTCACTCCATGTAAATTTAAATTCTAGCCTCCCAATCAGTGTTTTGAATCACTGGGATATTGAGTAAGTATATAATTCTTAGCTTAGACGCTGAACATCTGTTGTCATTTGTGTCCAATATGTAATTACAGCAGGGGGAGCTGGACAATCGGAGATTAAAAGGATGCTGCTTAATCTTCCACCACATGTTTCCACTTAGAAAGAATAATACACTAGAGGAATTTCATAGCAACTCATGGTATATCTCCTTCTCCCCCTATCCTTGCTCAATAGATAAGGCTTCATTTGATTTCTATCTGAAATTACCATAGTCCTTGTGTTTGGACCTGGGGGTGTATTCACTTAGACCTCCTCTGGCCCATGTGGTAGGACATGCTCTGAAGGACTCCAGTCCTCTTTTTTCTCAGTTACAATATTGTACCTTGTGGTCTTCCATATATGGAGTATTTTTTACCAAGAAAGCACCAGTCATTTTGGGAAAATAGCCACTAGCATCAGCAGAGCTGGGCAGAGCCTGTGGATGTGGCAGCCCATTGAGATGGATAATGCGAACCTCCCTCAAGCTTTCTGTCTGAGTCACGGAGAGTGCTGGACGCCAGGCTGGCAAGGAGAGCGTGATATGTTTTTCCTTCTTCTCAAGGTTGAAGTGTAGAGTTTCCAATGGGACTATTCAGGTGTGTTTATAGGAGAGATAGTGTATCAACTGTGGTGCAAGTGAAGGCAAGCATTAGGGAAAGGGCAGAAGGACAGCAGTTCTGCAGTCATAAAGACGGCACAGGACGCTTTGTCTTTCTGCAAAGCAATATTGCCAATGTCCCTGGCAATTGTATTTACGCAAATGTGTACCTAAGAGCTGATTTGACGCATCATTGAGCTTTAAGAGGGGACTGGAAGGAAAAATTAGGTGTTATATGGAGCAAGAGATTCAGAAGCAGGCAATGGGAGAGGGGAGGGTCACAGTGGTGTTTACCTCAGGAACTTTCTCTGCCAGTGACTTTTCACCAAAGCGTGAAAATGCATGTTGGGCACACCTGGAACACACTCGCGGAGCTTGCTCCATGTACGTCCTGCTGGAGAGGCCTGTGCTAGCTCAGCTCTTGGAGTGGTGTCTGGGTATTTGGGTGTGCACCAAAATACCGTCACAGCTCATGCACAGGAGGGAGCTCTGACGGCAGTGCTGGCAGGATAGTCAGCTCCTTCAGAGGAAGGAAGGAGAGAGGCTGGGGTTTGACATCACTTCAGAAGATGTGGAGACACGTTAAAGGAGTCCTCCTTTAGGGAACTTCTACGCCTTGATTTTTCTGGGCAGGGTGCCTGCCCACATGGACCGGCTGTGGGTAGGCTGCCAGTGTACGTTCTTCCCACGGTAGCCACGTGAGATGGTGTGAGTGTGGCTTCAGCTGCTGAATAAGGAAGTTATGTCTCTTCACTAACTGGAAGAAGTTTCCAGTCCCTGGAAGTCTTTGAAAAATGTGAGTACAATGTTGTGTAAGATTGACAAAACAATTCCCATATTTCAGTGAAAAATGTTTCACTCATTTTGTGCAAGAGAGGGGAAACTGATTTTGTTGCTGGTAGTAATAGCAATGCACAATGAGTTGTGCCCAGTATATACACACACCTGTTCTAAACTAATACAGTTTTCACATTTGTGCTGTTAGCATCTGTATTTTTCCCAGTACATCTTTCTAGTCTTTATTAAAATTCCAAAAATGGATTATTTTTTTTTAAACAGTTAATATACTGAAACTTTCATCTCCTCTAATTTTCTTTAGGACAAAACTGCAAAGATTTGTAAAATAGAAAATAATTTATTTTTTCTTTTCTGAAGAAAATTAATTTACAACTGCATGCCACCTCAAAAGGATTCTGATTTTCCTAAGAACAGGCTTTGAGACTCGGAAGGATTTATTGAGAAAAATTTACAGAGACACTGGATTTCAAATGACACATGTATTAGGTTCAGCTCTTAATATTACGACAGGGTAAGGTTGTTTGTCAGACTTATACTCTTAAAAAGCTCAAACAGCAAGTTCTTTTAGCTGCATAGTGACAATTAAAGAACTTCTGACTTATTTAATTTGAAACATAAACAAACACAGTTATACCCTAAACATCCTCAGAACTGCTTTTGGTGTGAAACTAACAACACTGACGTGGATGAGAGTGCACAATGTTGAGTATGCAAAGAGGGTCGCAAGTAAAGTCCAGTTCTAGCTTAATGCTTCCCCTTTCCAGTCTAACTGCATTCTACCTTCTCTCCTAGCGCATCTTTAATCCTGGAAAAGGGCAAATCAAGATAGAAGAGACCTGGGCCTCGACTCAAGGCTTGCTGAAAGCAATTGGAAGGAGTCCCCTTGACTTCAGTGTGACCTGCAGCCATCCCTGCCAGCTTTGTAAGCCCTCCCGTGTGCACACGCCCTCTGTGCCTGCTGCTCTCACCCCTGAGTGGGGATCAGGACCTTTGCTTAGAGACGTCCCAGCTCTGCAGCTGCTTACGGTGCTGTCAGAAAATGGTAACATGAACAACAGTGCCACAAGTGTGAGATGGAACAAGTGTGATGGGTAACTTCACGGTAAAGACAATGACAGGACTTCGCACAGGCCTTGCCTGTGCGCACTGCTTGACTTGTGGGTTGTGAAGCCTCCGTCTTATCCTTTTTCTTCCCCAGCTTTCGTGGTGGCAATGCGCTACTGCCTGCTCAGCACACGCAGACTTTTCCCATCCCTTCCCTCTTTCTCCAGGCATGAATGTAGTCTTCACCTCAGCACAGAGGACCTGCACAACCACCTCCAGCAGCGCCTTGCCCTTGAGCAGTCTGCTTAGAAAGCTTCGAGAGGTTGAAATGAAAAAATAACAGTGTACATGGAGTTCAGATATGTGTCTTATTGCTTTAGTGAGGGAAACCTCAAGAAAGCTGCTCCATGTTAGCTAAACGTTCTGCTTCATCCATTTGAGGTAAACACCAGTCCTTTTGGAAACATGGACTTGAGTCCCTGGCCAGGTGGGCTTATGCCTGTGGAGCAATTCTTGCTTGAATTGGTTTGCTGGTTCCAAGAAAACAGTATGTGGAGCAGCAAAATGCAATCACTGAACTTGAAGATGACAGGTTATTTACAGAAAATGTGTGGGTGTGTGGATTTGTGTGCTGATCTGTGGGTTTTGTGCTGCCTAAATGCCAGTGGCCATTTAGTATCATTTCACTACATTTCTAAACTTTGTAGCACCTCTAAACCATCTACAGGAAGAGGTGGGAAGGTTTAAGAGACAGCATATTAATTACCTGTACAGTTCTCCGTGTGGTTAGCATAGCTTATTTTCAGGCAATGTTAAATTTGCATCCACAGTCAATACTGAAAAAAAATATTCTTTTATTGCAACGTTATTGTTTTCGTGTTTATTCCCTTTTGGACTCCTTTTTTCTTTCTAGTGTATTTTTCCCCAAAATCTTCAACCCACCTAAATTCCACAGAATTTGGATTGCCTCAAAAATATTTCAGGAGTTTTTCATGTAAGTTTACATTTTTTAAAGGGTTGTATAATGCATTTTACCGTCTTCTGTGGTGTCCTTGGAAAATCATGTCAGAAGAAACATACTTAGCATGGTAGAATTTAATTATGCATTAAAGTGCTTCAGAATTCATGTTAGTCTGTCAGCCAGAATAATGGTACAAGCATCTTTGCAAAGATTTTCTGGATCTTGCCAAGATGTGTTTAATCTTAGAGTAGCCTGTGCTCCTTTATTTTGGGTATGCATGAAATCTTTATTGATGTAATTTCTTGAATCACATTAACTTGCTTTGTATATAAACTAATGATAGCATCCAAAGTCTATGCTTTCATACATTTACCTTAAAACTCTAAATAAAGTGGTGACTGAAATATATGTATGTATTTAAAGAATAACAGGCATTATTATGGCTTGATTGCATTTTCTTCTCCCCCTTACATTACAGACCTACTTCTTTTAGTGATTTTTTTTCTTTTAATGATATTAGTGATTTGTGTTACAGCATCATTTACTGTCAGTAATGTATATATAGGTACTTATATCCTTTTGATAATACTAACTTGAGTAAGTCCTCTCAGAGGAAAATCACAAAGAAAAATCTAGTTGGTCTTCTGGCAACACATTAAAAATTAAGTTTTAGTTTTCCATCAGTAGGTCTGCCCTCGCTAGGTGATGGCCTGAATTCAATTTATTTAATATTGTGCAGTGAGTTTGTGGCCAAAGCTAGGCTGGGACCCAGAGTTTTGTCTTTCTACGCTGCCCAGAACCACAAGATTGTCCTATGGAGGGCTCTAAAGGTCATATGGGTGTGCTATTTCACAAATGGGGCAGGCTGTTTCGGTAGGGAAATGCGCTTTATTTTGATGATGATATGGACCCCGTTTCTTAAGCGCAGAATGTATTGTCTGCCCTTGTTTCCTCCTAAACACGCTTTTAGAAAATGATTGCAAATTCTTGCGGAACGATTACAATGACAACTGCGGGAAGCCTCCAGCTCTGTGAGAAAGTGATTGATGGTCAGTGGTGAACACCTGCATATTGCGTCCCTGTTGAAATGCTTTCATTTAATCTCAGGGGCACTCATTTAATCTAAACTGCATTTTGCAAACTTGAGCACACTGCTCAAGTTGAAGGGAAGTAGGTTTTTTTGACAGTATCCATTTGTGAGGAATAGTGTATAACATGGAGTGTGTATTACTAAACCTGTCTCAAGGTAGAAAGATCTGGGAATTTGCAGAAGATGAGATATACTTCCAAAGTCCTGTTCCTTAAAATGCAGGTAAAAATAGCCAAGCTCTTCCCTCACTGACATCACTTAATTTGTTCTCCCTTGGTGAAAGCTGTTTAGTATTTCTGGGGCTGCAGAAACTGCAATTTGGATCTCTTTAGAGAAGAGAATTTTATCTCCTGTCTCATTAGCTTCCTTCTAAGTTCATATTTTTTCCTTTGTCAGGCAATGTTTGCAAAGCTTCCGATCTCAGAAACTCCTTAAAACTTTTACAGTACCGTAGCTGTTTTAGAGTGTTTTTCCATTGGCTCCACCAGGCTCTGCATAAGGCCAATAATGGCTATTTGTCAGTGTATCCATGAGTTATATTGACCTGTATCATGCCAAATTTCATCAGTGTGTTTGCAGTTCCTAAGCTCTTTGGCACAGTAAGCATGTTATATAGCTGGCACTGCTTGGAAATTGCACAGCTTTGTAGTGCTAGGCAAATAATAATACTATTTTCTATCTGCTAATGGAAGACATGAAGTTCTTTTAACAAATCTATATGTTGCTGTTCTGACGGGGGCATTTGTCTCCCCCCACCCCGACAACAAAATGGATTTTCTGACATTTCTGTGACCTCTTAGAGAAAGAATTAGGTGCACAGTTACCAAGCAACAGAAAGTCAGGCAACACACTTTCAAAGCCCTCTAATTGCCCATAATGGCAAGAGCAGCATCCACGTTCACAAAAGCTTCATATACTTGATACTTATTCTGCTGTGGAAACTCATTTACCTTTTATTTTCAGTGTGGTGTTAAGCTGTAACCACCGAAGGAGGAGATGCAAGTCTGAAGGGTCTGTGAGACTTGGACCAGCTCTGCATATAGAGGGCCATAAGGAATAATTGCCATTTTCACAATTCATGCCTCACATTTTGTTTATCTAGAATGTTTTAAGCGCTTAACTCACAAGAGGAAAGGCACATTCATCTCTGCAATATTAAAACCAAAGTGAATGTGAAAAAATAACTTACAAGTCTTTCAAAGATTTAAATGAGAGACCAAAGAAAGGTTTTAAAGCACAATATATTCTGACAACTTATCCTCTAAGGTTTTAAAATGACATGTTTCATGAGTCACACAATGAAATCTCTATTGGGGGGGAGTAATACATGAATACATGTTAGAGCATTTGAAGGATTTCTTTTTTTTCCTCCAGCTTGTACTTGACTGCATGTGAGGAGTCAAACTGTTTCTTCCTTGCACGGAATATCTGGGACGCTGCATGCCACTCCTTCCTGAAGCTTTTCCATTGTCCTCGAAGGCTGTAGCAGTCCCCATCTACTTTGCACAATCTGCTTTCCTCAGGGGGATTTAGGAAGTATTTTGCTTCAGGCACTGCATGGCTCCTCATGGAGACCATTATGAAGGGACAGTCCTAGTCTTTGCCACTGAGCCTTTTGGCTTCACCTTGCCATTTCCTGCATAAGATGGTGTTGGCCATGGGCTGGGATGAGTGACAGTCACTGGTTCCACTCTCCTGCCACTGTGCCTCGGGGAAGCCCTTTCAGTCCTGGGTGGGAGAGGTGGTGTGTCCGTGCTCCAGATATAGAATCATAGAATCATAGAATTGTTAAGGTTGGAAAGGACCTTTAAGATCATCAAGTCCAACCATTAACCCAACCTGACAAAACCACTTCTAAACCATATCCCCAAGTACCACGTCTGCCCTTTTTTTAAACATCTCCAGGGATGGCGAATCCACCACCTCCCTGGGCAGTCTATTCCAATATTGGATAACCCTTTCAGTGAAAAAATGTTTCCTAATATCCAACCTAAACCTCGCCTGGCTTAACTTGAATCCATTTCCTCTTGACCTATCACTTGTCACCAGGGAGAAGAGGTCAGTCCGCATCTCTCTACAACCTCCTTTCAGGTAGTTGTAGAGAGTGATAAGGTCTCCCCTCAGCCTCCTCTTCTCCAGGCTAAACAGCCCCAGTTCCCTCAGTCGTTCCTCATAAGACTTGTCCCCCAGACCCCTCACCAGTGATCTGCTTTTCCCACTCCAGCAAGGGTTGGTTATAGTGTTCAAAAAGGGCTTCTTGGTATTTCTGTGTATACTGTCATTTATTTTCAAGCATACAGACGTGCTTCTTTAGAAACAAATAAAGCTCTAGGGCTTCATTCTCATGTCATTTGCACTGGGTTTAACTTCAGTGATGTTAATAGACACTATATTGGCATAAGTGAAGACAGGGACCGGAAGCCAAGTTTTTTGGCCCAAGACCCAAAGCAAAGAATACTCTAAACTTGGCATGGCATTCTGAGCAAGAAATCACCTTACACATGAGCTATTTCTCCAATATTTTTTTTTCCTTTTGGCTGTGCTTCTGTCCTCTAGCCAGAAAGGAGGTTTAATGGAGTGGTATCATGTAGTGGAGGTGAAATGGCCAAGGGCTCAGTCATGCACTCTGTCAAATGCTATAGCTCCAGTCCAGCAAAGCCCTTAGCCTCTGACTGCTTTCGGAGAGTCTCACAAAATGATACAACACTTCAACGTGAGCCATGAATTGCCAAGAAACATGCACACAGGGTAGGTGGGTACTAAGTATTTTGAACTGTTAGAGGGAAAAAAAAGTTGATGTTAAAGTACCTACATGTACGTAGACATTTGAGCTCTGTTTTTCTATTTAGGACCTTTTAACTTCAATGACTGTGTAATTACCATAATTTCCAGTGGAGTTGCTTCGAAATTACTAGGTAGTTTATTGTCTCTGTCTAATTAACTTGTCTCACAACTGTAAGTGGAATGCACCATCATTTTCAATCTGGAAAGCACTTCTTTGGAACCGTATTCTGACACTTCAAGAATATTTCTGCTATGTTTTCAATTCTAAGAGTAGGTATTGTTTGGAGACATACAGTCTGGAGGCATGAGAGGAAAGAGAGAATTATTGTGTTTGCCTAGTGCCTAAAATGAAGCTATTTTTCCCATGTTTGGTTAACCTATTTTTAATAGGAATTGATCATACTGTGAATTAGAACTTCCATTAGGAACTACATGTTACAAAAGCACAAGTAGCCCTGGCTGAATTTAGATTTTCATTGCTGTAGGGTGCCTGGGAGCATATTTATGCTGACTCTTGCAGTTAGTGTGGGAATTTAAGTGGTATCCTCTTACAGTTATACTAATCCCTTAAATCTTGCCCACCTTCCTATTATTATAAATTCAGATATTAACAGTGTAATCAGCACTACTCTTGGCAGATACATCAGAACATAAATATCAAGACTCCTCTATATGAGCCAGGTTTACAGTTGGGAATAAAATGGGGAAAGCAAAGTTGTAGTGGAAGACTGCAGAAAGGTTCCCAGCCTAATGTATGTTTTATTTTTCCTCATTATTGCAATGGTTGTGGAAGCAAATCTCACTTCTAGCACATCATTACTGTACTTTGTGTAATATACTGCTATCAACAATAGTTGTCTCAGCTTTTTGATAGCAGAAAGCTGTACAGATGTTGTTACTGAAGAACAAGAAGCCTTTGTAGGCAGCTTGGTTTAAAAATAGAGAAGTTCATGTCCACATGCATTTCTTGCAATACACTAATGAAGGCTTAAGCAAATTCCTGATGATAAATTTGCTAATTTGTTATTGACTTCGATAAGGACAGTGAGAGAGTGAGAGAAGGATATGATACATAGGTACCCTCATGATATAGCTACCCTGTGGAGAAAGATGCGGTGGCTCTCAGAGTAATTATTCATAGTTCTGCTTTCTTTCTGGTGTAAAGATACAGACCAGAAAATAAGGGTTTTCTATTGGAAGTGAAGGGAAGATCAAGAATGCAATTTTCATTGCTCATTCTTCTCACGAACCCTAAGGACACAGACATCCATATGTGTATCCATATGTGTTCCCTCCAAACTGTTTGCACACGTAAAGGCTTCGTAAGTCTAAACCACTACTTTCTCTAAGCATGCTGCAAGGGATAAGTCCAATATGTGTTTAGTCCTGATTTACTTTTTTTCAGTGGTTAGCACTATACTGCATAGCAGAATATTAAGCATCTGCCATGAATTTACTGTTATTTCAGCTTTGATAAAATCTCTGAAAGATTTTCATTTGAAGATTAATCACTCATGTCCTTAGACATTCCCTGTGTAGGTTACTTATGCGTGACACTGACATGAGCAGTGTTGAACCAGGTCTTAATTGAAGAGTTGTACCTGTACACCGCTTAAGTACAACAAACTACTGTGGCATCCATCAATCAACTACTTTAAAAACAAAGGAGATGATCTCTAGGGAGAAGTTCCCTTTTCTGGTGCATGTGAGGGAAACAAGTGCATCAGTTGGAAAGATGCAAGTTCCTCCGTACTGAAATGTCTCACAAAGCAGGGAGCCACGTGCACTTGGCAAATTAGCTAAGTCTGTATGCAAAACCTTCCAGGGATTGAAAATGAGTTGGGGAAAACTGAGATCCCTTTTACATCCCTGATACTATAACACATGTTCACCTTCTGAAAGTTCGAGAAAGTCTCCTTATGGAGTAAAGATGGTGTGGAAACCTAACTTCTACTCCCCTTGTCCATTCTCCTCATCTAGTTACCTGCAGAGTTAAACACTTCCTTTTCAGGGGTGAACCGGGGTTCACTATGTCCTTACACTGTTTTCAAAGAGAAGCATGCCAGCCCCACATCTCCTTTTCAGCAGAAACCCATCTGGGAAGCTTTTTAGCTCTCTCTCCTACCTCAAGGACCACTGCCTATTGCCCTGACCTGGAGACCCCATTTTTTTCTGTATTCGGAGGGAAATCTAGAGCTGTCTATAGAGGATGATATGAAATTATCTGTCATTCAAAAATTCCCATCTCCTGTTCTTTCTGTTGATGGCACTTCCGGATTCTGGACTAGCAGCTCTCAGCATCTCACCCTCTGCAGAGTTCTTCTCTAGCTCTCAAAAACAGAAAATTGCTCTGGGATTTTTCCTGGAAGGTATTATGAGTTTGCAAAAATGATTGCTGCAGTGGACCTCAACTGAATAGCAATCCTTGTGAGTGTGCTGCTACTTAAGAAAAACAACTTCAAAACTGTTGTGGAGTGTAACCATAACTGTATTTCATTTATTTCATAGATGCCATGCAATATTTCAGGCGTATACTAGTAAAGACAGATGTGGGTGTTGGCTGGGGCTTCTGGCACTTGTTTGTTATGCAAACAGCAAACGGCAGTAGTAACTCACTCCTAAAGGTAATGGCAACATATATCTGCCTCCTAGTTTTGTGTGCTCAGTCTCCTTCTTGGAGCTGTCTGCACCTTGGGGCTAGTGTCAGTCGAAGACATACTGGTTCTAGCCATGCATATGTAATAATAAAAAGCCAGGAAACCGTAGATGGCATCTCCCTCTTCACTGTCAGACCATCCTCCTGAATACAGTAAATACCATTCTGCAGCAAGAAAGGGCCTTGTTATCTAGCTTGAAATGTGGCAGTGATACAGCCGGGACTGATTGCTGCTTGATCTTCATCTGTTTGACTCAGAAATTGTTCAGACTTTCGGCCCTCTGAAGGCTGGGTCCTGCCACAGATCATCCTGTATCAGGTCCTAAGTCCTGAGGGCACAATTCATGTAACTTCTGTGCCTGGCTGGTACAGACCCACTCCTGGAGGTGTGCTCTCGGGCAAGGGGGTTTCAACACTGGTTCAGAGAGGCTGAGACAGCAGGGGACTGGCTGTGGTCCTCACAGCTGCTTCAGTAACTCAGGTGTGCAGCTCTGAGGTTGTCCCTGGAGCTGGTCGTTGTTCATCTTTTCAGGGCTTTTTCAGGGCCATCTGGGATGGCTCTCCGGAGCTGGGATGTGTGCTAAAGCACAGTGTTGGGCTCTGGGAGGCTTTGTGGAGTTGTCTGGTCTCTTCCTCCAAGAGGGGGAGCTTTAATGTGAACTTCTCATGCTTCTTTTGCTTTTGATCACCCCAGGTGTCTCCATTTCTGGTGGGGATATAGGTACCGCATCGACAAAGGAAAGACTGGCTTTTAAAAGTTAACTGACACCATTTTGTGGAAGCATTTTTGTTTTAAAAAATGAAAACTGTCTTTTGAGCCAGGATGAATGAACGTGGAGGGAAAGATATTGGTCTTGGAGAGCATCTTTCTATGAAATCTCCATGCCCAAATTATTTTCAGTTTTGGCAACCAAGAGGCTGGCTCTTCAGAGTCCAGCCCCCTGGAACAGAGATAAAATGGCGGAAAATCTCAAACTGAGGAACCTTTCTTTTCGCTTCTGATCTTCCCCTATCCAGGCAGATGTGGCTCTGTTTGGCTTTTTCTTTTTGCTGAAAAACTCTACATGAAAAGAGTTAAGGAACCAGCTCTTTGACTTTGACTTGATTTGTCCTCACTGTTGCGGAGAAGCTCTTAAATTTTCACCTCAGATCTTTACCAGTCATCCATGTGTTTTCCCTGCATGGGCTCAACATCCCTGTCTCTGAAATGGATTTGCAAGGCATTTGCTGCAGGCCAGGCTTCAATTCTTGCAAGTCAGTTCCTCACACACAGTTTCCAAGCTCACCTGGGAAGCAGAGTGGCTGGCCCTGCAAGTTAGGGCAGTTTGACCCTTTTTCACTATATTATTTGTTCTGAGGAGAGCTGCTCCATACCTTCATGGGTAACAGCTTGCTGTTCCATGGAGATGACCTTCAATGCGGATGAGGCTTGGGGTGGCCATTTTAGTGCACAAACTCTTGGAGAGTGCAAGCTGTCACAGAGCGACCAGGTTGCAAACTCCTGGGTGCTACAAATTAGTTTTTAGCACTTCAGACAGACTCTTCAGGTGTTTTGCTCAGCTGTTCTCTCTATCTCTCATTTTTTTCCGGAATGCTTTGCCAACAGAAAGCAAGATCCTCTAAATGACCTTTTCCCTGTCTTCTGGAGGTCCCTCTAAATGAGCGGCTGGCTGTGAAAGTATCATTTTTCATGCAAACAGGTTCACTTTCTGGATCTCCTTTTACAGATTTGATACATCTTACTGTCATATCTACCCAGAAATGTGAATGAGGCCAAATATGATCCTCTTCAGAAGCAATGTGAGTTCTTTTTTCAGGATTGCAATGACTTGTGAATGCTCAGACCTGATGGAAGCTGAAAACATCTCATAGAAAAGAGGTTCTGTAGCAGCTCTTTCTCCCAAAGGAAGAGGTATGGTCTATTGCGGTCTATTTGTGGTCTGTACCAGTAATGGATGGCTGTGCTGGTTTAGGTCTGTCTCTAGGTGCCTCTTTATCTGGTACACAGATTTTCCTGTTCCCCCCTCACACTTATGCACCTCAGTGGGAAAGGAAATGGAAACTCATGACTTCAGATGAACATCCTGATAATGTCCACCATCCTGCCTGAATTAACAACTTTCTCATGTGAAAAAATGCAAATGGCATTTTCCTCCTCATCTCCATTGTACTATTTGCATGCTTACATCAGTCCACATTCACCTTTACACATGGTATCTCCATTCTACACTATTTGACTACCTGTCATGCAAAGCTGAGGTCGGGTCAGCAATACTGTATTGTCTTTGCTAAGGCGTTAACTAGATAGTTTGATCCCGCTCCTGATGAGCCATTTCATGATAACCAAGTAAGATAGGTAATGTTTACTCATTCTTGTTTTCCCCACAACAGAGGAGGTTAGCACACTTTGCAGTGGATAAGAGAATGCAGGATACTGTGGGAACAGGGACAGTCATGGTCTTTGTCAGCAGACTCCACACCTGACCACGGTCTAGTGCGAGCACATCATCTTACATCAAAGGAGCACCAAGGCTTGAAAAGTCTGACTAAAGTTAGCTCTTGCAATCTGCTTTCACTGTAGTGCATGCTTAGTCTTCTCATCCTGTACAGAGAAAGCTTATAGATCAGAGTATGTGATTGCATAATAAAAGCTATGCACGAATAAGGAACTAGACAGATTTACAGTTTCGTGGGACCCTTTTGTTCTGACTCTTCTTTTTTTTTCCAAAGTGTTTGGTTGAACAATGCAACTTTTTGAATGTAATTCTTTAAAAAGTATCCTTGAAGATTGAAATCAAATCACATGAATCCTTACTGAGTCCTTTGTACCAGTATTCATTTAGATTTCCAGTTCAGGTCTTAACCACGTGAGCCCCATGAATGTCAGGCAGCAGTAACTGCCTTTACTTCTATCTATTATCCATGAGAAAAGACTGGAATACAGGCGTTGCTGGCGGGGGTGTCATATACTGTTAGCTAGTTCTTAGATTTTATTTCTGACTTTGGGGAGAGTGGTCACTTAGAGATGACACTGACAAGCACCTAAACTTTGTACATTCATGGGCAAAACAATATGAATCATTGGTGGAGGCCTGAGTCTGCCACCTTACAGCTGAAGTCATAATTTCGCATCTGCAGGGAGTGAAATATACAAATGGCAAATGTTCCTATCTCTAAAATGGGCAAAAGATTATATTAGCCCACTCCTCTCATGAAGAATGAGGTTTGAGACACAGTCTTTATCCTTTGACTGGAAATCATACACAGGCATGCAACAAGGAATTCCCATGTTTGTCTGGAATTTCTAGTCAGTAGTACCCCCTTCTTCAAAGAGGGGCCAATATATCTGCACGTCCTGATATGACATGTTGAACCTTTCATTGTAGGCTACCATACCTTCAGAAAGCTCTGCAAGCCTGATGCATCTGTGTAACCTGTATGCTTCACTGGGACTTTTGGAAAGTGTTGTCATGTCTTTTTCTCACTCTAGGCATGTGCACAAACTGTGAGATTTTCCAGGAGGCTGAATACATGACACAGCCTAAGCTGTGCATGTACACTGGGTCTATCCAGGATATTCCAGACTAACAGAGGGATAGCTAGTCCATGTCCTGTCAGACCTCTGTCTTTGCGTTGACTATGTAGAAAGATCTGTAAAGCAAATACATGCGCTCCAAAAATGTCACGTTTGCCAGGCTTTTAAGAGTAAAAGTCTAAGGAACTTAGTCATGCACATGCAAATGGAGATGTGGATGCTTCTAGACTAGGCTGGAAGCATTAGCTAGTATCAGTGGTAAGCAGCCCCTCAGTTTTGGCCCTGTATTCAAAGCAGCCTAGTCTGGCCGTGAGATTCGTCCTCCTTGAAAAGAGCAAATATCTACATCCTGTGTCATGCTATAGATATGGTAAATATTTGACAGTGCAAGTCATTTGTTCCTGTTCTACAGAAATGGATGCTAGTTTTGGTCTCTATAACTAACAACAGATGAATCAACAGCAAGTGTGGGAGCAGAAATTCAAAGCAACATGAAAGAATTCAGAGTAATGCAATTCAAAGGTATATGCATGAGAAAGAAAGCAGTCTGTGAGATCTGTGGACAAATGGGGTGCAGATACTCTGCAGACTTTTGTCTCACCCACTGGCACGACTTGGGATGTGTGGCATTTGGTCCAGTGTTTTAAAGGTCTAATGAAAACTCCTGCTGTACCACATAATAAACACGAGAGGTGTTGACTGACTGTGTACTGATTGCAGTTTATGAAATGAACAGCAGGTGGGAGAGAAGCAATATGCATCCTCTGGTAGACCTCCAGCTAACAATGCTACATCTGAAAATATGTAGCATGCTACTACTGAAATCAAACCTTTTATATGGTGCTACATGGAAACAAGGAGAGGTGGGAAGGAGTAGAGTGGTGGGGCAGAGGAAAGGGGAATGTGAAATAGTGGGATTTGTGTATGAAATGATTTTTCTTTTCGGTCTCTTTGGTCCTTCTTTTCCTATTTCATACTTAAGTTTCTCTGTTGCCTGACAGTTCTGTCATTCATCAGCCTTTCACAAGCAGTCTGCTTCCAGATGATATCTGCCTACTTTGGCGGCAGGCACCTCCCTGAGTATTCATCTGTCTCTTGCCTCCTGCCTTTATGTTTTGTCAACCTGTTTATTTCAAATCAGTTTCTCTGTGCCCCATCTTGCTCATGTCCTTATGCTTATCCATCTATCTCCATTAAAATCTAAATATTGAATATCAATAGAAATAACACAGCCTGTTTGGGGAGGAGGTCATTTGAGTGACGCTTTATGGCCGTCTGTTGATTTGTGGTCAAACGCAACAATCATAAAAGGGCTGTGAATCAGGCAAATGACATAAAATGCACACATCAGCAATTAAAATCAGCTGTATTATCTGGGCACCCAGCAGGGCTGCCTAGTTAAGGCCCTGCCAATGTTTTGATTATTACAACTCTTTACACGAATTCATGCTGTTCCGCTCTCTTCACCCCCACATCTAATATTTGACCCTTCCTCTCTTTCTGCATGGCTTCGCTGCTTACCCTATGTTTCGATTCTCCCCTGCAAGATATAGCTTCCTCGATCTTTCTTTCTCTCTCTCCGAGTCACTGAAATGCAATGCAAAATTGTCTCTCTCTCCTCGCTAAATGTAGACAGCGTTTCTCCACTTTGGGATTCCTGCCAGCAAGGTTTTTCTACCTGCCATGTCCATTTCAAACACCTTGTCCTAGTGAAACCCCACCTGTCTCTATCTCCGTCCTTTCGTTTCCCAACCCCTCCCTCGCTCCCTGCTTGCAGAGGAAGGCGTTCTCATCACCTGAGCACTGCAGGCTGCTTGCAGTGGGTGGGAGGACCCCAGGATTTGTTCAGAGCTTATGGACTGCAGAGGCACTTTGCAGGAGCACCGGGTCTGCCTGCCTGCAGCTGCTTGCAGAGAGGCTGCATGGAGACGATGTCTTTCTCTATCACCTTCACGCTCAGTGCACGCGCTCGCATCCCTCCTTTCAGCGTGCCTCACGTTTCTCCCCTCTGTATTCCCCCATACCTTTTTAGTCTCTCTGGCTATTGAGCTTGGCCACGAAAATATTCCCTGAAGCACATCTGCAACCTGCTGTGGGGCTGTCCTCTCCGTGCCGCAGTGTGCTTTTGGAGCCAGTGTGCCATCTACCACACATCTACTACTTGCAATATCTATTGAAAACACTATGTAACACACAAATATTGAAAGGACTATATGGTTTTATTGGAGTACTCACCTGTCTTCATGTCACTATAATATTTTTTCATTGTAAACACTTAGGCTGCTTTTAATGAAATGATTGAAGTGTGGAAACTAATCTATGGTAATACTTCATTCAGTGTTGTGGTGTTTTTGGTGTCTGATCAGTAGACAGTCTTCAAAGAAGTTTTGTGCCTCCCATTTTGTGAAGTAGACTTCCTTTTGCTTGAGAAGTTGCAAAAAAGGTCTGGAGAAAAGATTTTCCTGCATTGTCTTTGTGGTCATCTCTGGTCAAGGAGTGAATCAGAGAGTGTGATGGTGTTGCCTAACGACAGGCAGGTAATTCCATTTGAGACTCTCTAGGGTACCCAAAACACGAGCCAAGAGCTAGTAGATGCGATGCAGGCCCTAGGAGAGGCATGCACCTTCCTGGTGGCGCAGCTTGGGGGATAGTGACTAAATGTTCGCTAATCCCTCTTGTCACTGAATCCTGCAGTGAGTGTCAAAAATAGATTGCACTGAGAACATACGCAGATTCCATGCTGCCACCTTCCCACCTGGTAAGATACTCGTTTGCAAGGTGTAGGCATAGGCTATTTTAGATTTTTCAGCTGCTTCATTTCCCCATACTAATCAGAGCTCACACTTAGCATCCATGTAGCCTTAAAAGATCAACTACTGGTCTAGTAGATAAGGAAATGGGAAAGAGGGAACTTTTGAGATCTTTTGAGAAACTTTGGATGGATTTGGAGGAACTCTGGAGAAAAGCCACCTGCCTCCCAGCAAAACTTTTGCAGTCTATGAGATTTGAGTCTACACTACTACTCCAGTAACACTCACAATCTTTGTTAAATGCAGACCACTCTCCTTGGCAGACCAGCATAAAGGATCAATGAACCTGCTTGTGCTGCCCACATAGTGCATAATGCAGAGATTTTATTTTGTGTTTTGCACGACATGCAGAATTTTGCATGAAATGCAGATTTTTGCATGAAATGCAGATTTTTGCATGAAATGCAGATTTTTGCATGGAAGGGTACAAACCAATATATTTTAAGCAGTGAATTCCAAACTTTCAGCTCCTGATTTGGTTTGCTTAGACATGTATCTTGCATAACGTATGATTATAATTTTTTGGATAGGAGTTTTAGAATTATCCAAAGTAATTAAAGAGGAACACCAATGGGGGGAAAAAAAATCTTTTTTTTTTTTTTTTCTCCCTCCCCTCTCCTACTATCTAGAATGCAAAGAAATAAAATCAGCAAGCCAGCTACACACCCCTAACCTCACAATTGCTGGAAGTGAGTTCTTCTGCTTATCCAGCACTGTGCTTCCATTTCCAAACACTTGTGGTTGTCTATGATTCCTGGCCTCATTGAAATCAGTGACAAAATGCTAACTAGCTACAGTCCTGCCAGATCTAATATCGATGGCAAATACTTAGGTTCCAGATGGTTAGGAAGATTTCCATTTTCCATGTTCATTATTTCCATATTTTGTAGACCTCCAAACATATTTTGCTTTAATCTGTGGTATTTGTTTTGTTGTGGTCGTGGACTGTAAAATATGCCTTGAAACTGATGTTTTCAAAGCACTGAGAGCAGCTTTAGAAATATTTCAGAAAGTTGTCTGTATGTTTGTGTAGTGTTTGTTTAGCTTTAAAACTGCTTATATGCACTCCGTATTGTGCGAGGTCAAGCCAGAAAGGTTAGGTTGCTTGCTGAGTCATCACTAAACAGACAGGGGCCTTCCTTAATTTATACCAGGTCAAGCCATATTTCAGGAATTTATTTTGGTGTCTTCTTCTCCGGTCCTTTGGTAAATGAATAGACCCCACTGATACAGCTGGCCAAATTAGGTGTATTTCTCTTGAAGGAAAGAGGTTGGTTGTCCTGGGTATGTGATACAAACCTGAACAAGCATTTGGCCATTTGCTACTTGGAAAAGATAACTCAGCATCTGACTACGAAGGGGACATGTTAAACAGTATTAGCTGATGTGGCAAAGCAGCTGCAAGGCCCACCTGGCCAAAAGTGTTTTCCACTCTTTGTGAGTGTATGAGGTGAGCCTGGGGCTTCGTACTCGGGGATGTTGACAGGGTGAGGCATCTGGGGCTAGAAGAAGTTTTCCGTCGTTAGCACAGTTCTGCTGCTGTAAAATGAAGAAGGAGGAGGTGAAGGGGGGGAGGATGGGGGAAGAGCACCGCCACAGAGGGAGGGATGCCAGGCAGTAACAGGAAGAACAATTCCAGCACTTAATTGAAGTGGTGAGTCCCAGGAAGACGACGAGACGACTGCGTGGAGGGCTTGTTGCTCTTAATTTGTGAAAGCCTCTATTCCATGAGCTAGAAGGGTACCTGCCTGGGGAGGGAGGCAAGGAAATGACACTTGACATGCAGTATCATCAGCATGCCAGTCATGAGGCAGGGAGTCAGCAGCAGGGTGCTTTCAAGAAACTTGCCTCTCTTTGCAACCTTTAGCAGCCTCATCTATGCACCGTTGCAGAGATTGGAGGTACGTGACGACCATGCTGATGAGGTGACAGTTATGCTGATTGGGAGGTTCAGTGGTGAGATGCTTTCTGTCAGCATGCAGGTGGTTGTTGATGCTCCTGGCTGTTGTTTGGGAAGAGGTGCTTTGCTCCCCGTTTAGTTTAAAGAGGTGGCCAAATACAAAAGAAATTAAACATCAAAAATGCATGTCAGGAGAATCCTAGATAAGCTGACAAAAGCCAGGAAATTCAGGGCTGCTTTCAGCTAATGCTATGATTTTACCAGCCTGGGGAGAACAGGGAAAAGGGTAGTCCCAAGGTCACTTCAAATCACAGGAGTTTGTGAAGCATTGCTCTTGTTAGCAGAAGAGTTGAGCTGCCAGAAGAGAGTTGCAGAGGTACAGGCCTATAAAAATACATTATTAAAGAAAATCTGAATGAAATGGCAACCAGAATGGAAAATAGCAAATAATGCTTACAGCATTAGAAATTCATTTGAGTTTTATGGAATACAGCTTGGATATAAATATAAAGCATTACATTAAAATTCATAATAACAGATTATAGTCCTCTCCCCTATCTGTACCACTGCAGACAGTGTGCTTGCAAGAGAGCTAAGCTGAGCAATTTGGGGACAAGGTTGATAATTCATGTGGCAGTTATCGTTGACTTCCTCCATTCACCACTTCAAAAGCAGTCAACATGTAGCACCACCAACCCCAGCGACAGCCATCCAGACAATTCAGCCTGACATCAAGAATCAAATTGCTTCAGGTGCTGAGGAACGCTGAGAGAATCTGTGCTGATGTGTGATAGTAGAGTAGGTGGAGACACATGCCTGCCTACACCTGAACTTCATCTGTCACTGCCAGCTTTTTGAACTTCTACAATTTTAATGAATTATTTTCTACAACTATAATGTATTCTAATGTCTCTTTAAGACTACTCCAGCTGAACTGGACACATATCTAAATAAAACACAAGTAGCAGCAGCACAGCTAAGATTTTGTCACAATTTTCCTTTTAATAGAGCTTTACTAATCTTCTTGTGCTGTTGCTACCAGAGGTTTTTGGTACTGTGTCCTGCATGAGAGATAAGGATTGCTTTCTATTTCCCAGAATTTCCTGGAGAACATCATTAAAATTGTCAAGGTGGGAGGGGAGTGGATGATGTTACCCTGTATGTGGAGGGTAGTAATGAATGTAAATACGGATTGTCGCTGCATTTCCTGTGGCTCCAAGTTCGAGAAACAATTACTGTTCCTAAGGTGCAATGATGACAAGAGTAACATTTTCAGCAGCCTCTGATGGGACATAATTTTTTAGTCAGTTGACAGATTTGAAAAACTTGCCCGAGGGATTTATTATGTTTGAACAATACTGTAAAATATGTTTTATATCCAAACTTTGCGATTACTGGCCTGAGCTCCAAGCTCATGTGATGTTTCTTGTGAAGATAGCATGCAACACAGAACTCTTGCATAAGGATACTCTTTGATTTAGGAGTGTGAGCAAAGTGCTGCTGTAGGGAATACCTGTGCTGACAAATTGTCCAAGTTTTCCTTCTCCAGAAAAGATGACAGTGTTTGTCAAAAGATGATGAACTTTTTGTAGTGAATGTTTCATAAGACATGAACGGTATTAACATTGTGATCTGGAGAGGCAGGAAAAACTCACAGTTCTGATTGTCATCGGTTAGGGCATGGGCGTTTTCACTGGAGAACAGAGTCATCATATGGAAGTACCAGCCTTGCCCCCATAAATACCTGGGGGTATTTATGTATCCTGTTAAATGCAGAAGAACATAGAAGACATGTTTGCTTTCATCAGCCACAACAAAAAGTACTGCTCAGAACAGGTACAGTGAGTCATTATTCACGGTTAGTTGCTATTGCTGTTCTGAGGTCAGAAGTGAGGGTCACCAGGGAATTCACACAGGGACCTCTCAACTTGATCATTCATGATGGCATCTCATGAGCTCTGAGATAAGTTCTGCCGATTTCTTGTCGGTGTGCACTGACTGAGTACTGTGGCTGTAGACGTTAGCAGCAGAGGACAGAGCTTTCATGCTGAGTCAGATAATGTTGGGTTCCCACCTCAAGCTGTAAGCTGGCTCTGACTCTGCATTTACCCTTCCAGTTTCCTGCCCAGATTCATCGGCTCTCAGTGGATGTCAGCCCAAGGGAGCTCTGAAGACTTTCCTTCTCACTAGCAAGCCACTAAGGGTCTCTGGAAAGCAAGGCAACTCTCTCCTGTCTATGTATGATGTGCCTGCATGAGGCTTTGTGTCTTTACATTAGTGTTTGATATGATAACTCGTATTGATCTGTGTCAGTTCATGCATTTTACTGGCTACATTCAGTAAGCAAACCTCTAACGGTCACAGGCTTTGTGAGGATGTATTTAATATCATAAATAAAAATATTTATTACTGTTAATCAGTAGTCATAACCTTGGAATGAACTGCCCAGAGGATCTGAGCTTCAAATGAGTGGACAGCACTGTGTTGAGGAAGAGCACGTATACTTCAAAATGTTAGCATTGGCTCCAGTGCTGGCTGTGCAGCTGGGTGCATTTTATGCTGGACAATGGTCCTTTCTGGGAGAGGGAAAAGGAGTTACTTCATCATTCAGGGCCTGCATTCAGCAGCACACAATCCACAGTGAGTCACTGCTGAAATGTATGGCAGGGCAGGAAATCACAGCTGTCGGGAGTGATTGCCTCCCGTGCAGTTATGAAATATTCCCCCTGCTGCCAGAAACAGCCACCCCCAAGATGAGCAAGAGGCAATTTTTACCATCTACTTTGTCTAGGTCTGCATGGCTGAATCAAGCCCAGTACTTCCAGCCCCTGTAGCTGTACAGAGAACTTTTTTTTATAAAAATAATAAAATAACATGAACAATGTTTGACCAGTGTGGTGACAGCTCCCGTAGGCAGAGATCAGACAGCAGCTCTGAGATGTATGAATTGCCCAAATTAATCTTTTGGGTCAATTTGAAACCTAAAGTTGGGAAAGGCTAATATAGCTAATTTCACTGCTAATCAATTTAGCAGAAACATCCAGTTAATATAGTTATGTCTTAATCCTAAATCATTTCCCTGGACTTTCCCGAGGGCCTCGAATATGATGTACTTTGATACTAAAAGCTCTGTTTTTCTCCCCTTCACTTTCAACTTTCAATGTGCAGTGCTGCGTTTTCAGAAGAAAATTCTGCAGCATGCAGAACATTGACGATATAAAACAGGATAAATTGAATTTAATTTAATGCAGTATAGATAGATATATATATATAGGTAGTGCAGTGGATACTGCATTACTTTATTTCTGTTCATGTTTAATCCTAAAAATATCCCTCCACTGAGATTATCTGATTCTTCTCTAGATGGTATTTTGCTGTCTTTCTTCAGATTTCTAATCTAGTTTGTCGGGCAAACACAATTACAGGATAGCCTTGATTATAGTCTTACAAATGAAGTAAATATATTTGAGGGCAGGAGTGGTGATAAATTCATAAACACAGGAAAGTCTACATGAGAGGCAGTGACTGGATGCGTTGTCTTGGTCAGTCATCTGGATGTGGATGGGCAGCAGGGAGAACATAAGACTTTCTCTACCATGCATATTTGAAAATGTACAGATCCCCTTATTTGAGGTACTGGGTGAATGGAGCTACCCCAACTGATGGACAAATGCAAGTAATATGGGTATGACCTCCAGACCTTCTCTTGCTCTGAAGCTCTCCAGCAGAAGTTGCACTAAGAATAAGCCATTCTGGACCAAGCTGTCGGTCCATTGTGGGGTGACTATACCAACTGACCAGGTAAGTCCCGTAATATTGAACTGACTGTGTGGCTTACACTGCAGCTCCCAGAGCAGATACAGGAGCTGGCAGAAAAGCAGACATAGCTCAGAAGTGAATATGAACACTTGACCTTTTGGATACATTGGTAGTGAGAAACAAAGGGTTTGTTTAGCCATGGTCCTATGAACTTTTGCCATTCCTTTAGGATAGGAGTAGAACTGTGAACGTGTATGGATTTGTTATTTTCCATATGCTTTTTCGGTGTTATGCAGGAATGGGTAGAGAAAGAGAGAAAACTAATTTGCTGGATGTTTATTTTGAAGGAATTGAGATCACCTTTCTGTCAGCCTGATAAAATAGCTTATGAATCAAAACTGGAACTTTAAAGGGGAGAAACAAGTATACTGTCCTCCCATATTACAGAGATGGACTAAAACCACAAGAAATTAAGGGCTAAAGAGTGTAATGCAGAATGAAGAAAGTGTTGCAAAGATTGCAGCCTGGGAGTTTTCTTTTTGCATGATCAGAGAGGAACAGGACAGGATGGTATGCACACACACTCTGAGCCTTAAATCCTCTCTTTTAATCTTTATCAGACACAAGTATTTCCAGGGAATGAAGGCACTTCGTACAAAAAGAAGGGTGACATGACACAGAATACCTGTAAGCAGAAACTGTCATGTGTTTGATCATTTTGCTGCTGTAAAAAACATTCTGATGCATCTTGTATTTTAAGAAATAACCACAGTTGTGTCTCACATTCTGTCTAGTTACTTGTTAATGCTTACTTCTCCAGACCTTTCCAAGCTGCTACAGGTAGGGTAAGCTGTGGTGCCAGGCAGACCTTCCATGTTTTCAGCTTTCCTGTGTGGAACAAAAGAATATATTGAGCTATAAATGGGAACACTACACAGTGCTATATGGGAGACAATAGGGTGGGATTGTGAGATGTTGAAGAAGATGTATTTCTTTACTAAGTCTCAGGAAGTTACATTGCAGAAGTCAGCCATACTGTTGATGTGGACTCTGCTTTTTTAATTTCTTTTATTACCCAGCAGTTAAGAAAACAACCAGAAATCAGCAGGTTCACCAATCCAATAAGCAGTTTTTTCTAAACATGTCAGACGGTGACCAAACTGCGTGCAATTGCGAATGCACCCAAGGAAGCAAGAACACACCTACGACAGAAACCACAGGCACCATCTGTCTTTATTTAGGAAGCACAGTCTTCCCACTTCTTCCCCTTCCCTTTCCACTCCTCTCCTCTTCAAGTGACTTCCAACAATCATACTCTCCTTATAAAAGCTCCCTGGTTCTGCCAACAGATTTCAGTAAAACAAGAAAACAAGCCTTTTTTTTTCCCTCCCTTATTATTGTTTATGTGAAGTTATTCAGCAACTGAAATGAATCATAGAATGGTTAGAATTGGAAGGGACCTTAAAGATCACATAGTTCCAACCCCCCTGCCATGGAGAGGGACACCTCCCCACTAGACCAGGTTGCTCAAAGCCCCAGCCAACCTGGCCTTGAACACTTCCAGTGATGGGGCAGCCACAACTTCCCTGGGTAACCTGTTCCAGCGCCTCACCACCCTCACAGTAAAGAATTTCTTCCTAATATCTAATCTAAATCTACCCTCTTTCAGTTTATAACCATTACCCCTTGTCCTGTCACTACAGACCCTGATAAAAAGTCCCTCCCCATCTTTCCTGTAGGCATCTTTCCTCTAGGATCTTTAAGGTCCCTTCCAATTCTAACCATTCTATGATTCAATGATTGTGGGTTTTTTAATATTTTCTTTCAGAAGAGGAGTGTAAGTGCACCCAGAAAAGCTGCAGAGAAATACAGGCCAATCAGAGGACTGCAAGACCTTTCAGTGACTGTCTATGGCCATAAAGGAGATTTCTGCCTCATTTTCTCTTCCTCCCTGTCAAATCAGTGACAAGGCACATCTTCATCATAGAAGACTCACATCCAGACTAGAAAGGAATGACTTTTTTTTTTTTTTTCCCAAAATTCAGTTCCAAACTAGTTTCCCAGTAGAATTTATTATAGTTAATTCCATTGTTAACAGACCACCAGAAATGAAACTGTTCACATACAAACCTGGAACCAGACAAGCAGGATTTTTTGTGCTCTTTTCCAGGACCTTGCTTTCCAAGCCATCTGCATGAGAGTTTAATGTGCTTTTATTTCCTGGGACCCATCTCTTTACAATCATTTACATTTTTCTCCAATGAACCATACCATTGTGAATCTTGCAGAAGTCTTGTCCCCTTACATGCAAGTCCTGTGTTTAGTGACTTTCAGCTCATGGAGCTGACTGTGTTGTTCTGTTAAACTGTTTCTTCCTCATTGTTTTTCAATGAGTAAAGTCCTTTGGCTTTGCCAGGTTAAAAGATATCCTCGGTCTTTGCCTGTCTTTTCAGTTTGAGACCTGTCTTCTTCACAGGTTTTCCACAAGTCTCCGAGAGCTCTGTCTTCCTCAAGGGAGATCTTGGCATGCTGTCACTGCTTCCCCAACCAGCTTCTCGTCTGTGGCTGAGTGTTGGTAAGCGTGCATGTTCTTTTGGGTATGCTGGGAGACAATTTATTAGTTGTAAATGCGCTAGCACTAGTCCTTCCTCAAGGGACCAGATGCTCTGTGACAGGACCCTGTCTGGTTTTCAGCCAGTTTCTCTTTCAAAAAGCCCTCTTCCCCTAATGGAGTCCCACTCCCTCCAAGTGTTACCAAAAAACAGAGCCACAAAGTCTCTGAAATGTGACTTGCTTTTTCCAGAGAATAACCACATTATGCAATCTTAATTTTTACTTTTTCTTGCCCCTTAGAAGATGAAACTGACTCACAGAACTGTAAAAGCATTGCTTGGAAGGGACCTCTGGAGATCGCCTGGTCCAGCCTCCTGCCCCTACAGAGCAAAATGTTGACCGACACTGAGTCACTGCAGCTGTCGCTTTGCCCAGCCAAGTCCACACCCCCTCTATGTGACCTGTCCCAGTGTTGCACTGCCCTCCTGGTGAGAAGATTTTGTCTATGTCATCTTTGTCAAACTGCTCATCAAGTAGTCGTTGACTACTACTAGATCATCCCAGATTCCCCCTTCACCAATTTAAACAAGCTTAGCTCCTTCAGTTGCTGTAGGCCCTAGGCCATCCTTTTGTTCTCCACTGGGCCCCCTGTTGTTTCTCCACATCCTTTTTGAACTGGGGTTCCCAAAGCTCGATATAGTAATTCAGGTGTGGTCTGACCACTGCTGAACAGAAAGAGATTCATAAATTCCTTTGGTCCGCTGACCACGCTCCTACAATGCAACCAGGCACATGGTTTGTTTCATTTGGGATGAGACTACACTGGTGTCTAATACTTAGCCTGTTGTCTACCATAACATGTAATTTTCAGCTGCTGCTGAGACAGTTGCTTCTCAGTTGGTACTGATGCACAGGATTATTCCATTCCCAACTGCAGAGCTTTGTGCTTATGAAATCATAGAATAGTTTGGGTTAGAAGGGAACTTTAAGGGTCGTCTAGTTCAACCCCCCTGCAATGAGCAGGGACATATTCAACTAGATCAGGTTGCTCAGAACCCTGTACCTGACCTTGAATGTTTCCAGAGATGGGACTTCTACCACCTTTCTGGGCAACCTGTTCCAGTGTTTCACCACCCTCACTGTAAAAAATTTCTTCCTTATATCTAGTCTAAATCTACCCTCTTTTAGTTTAAAACCATTACCCCTTGTCCTATCACTACAGGCCGTGCTAAAAAGCTTGTCCCTGTCTTTCCTGTCGGCCCCCTTTAAGTACCGAAAGGCCACAATAAGGTCTCCCCAGAGCCTTCTCTTCTCCAGGCTGAACAACCCCAACTCCCTCAGCCTTTCTTCATAGGAGAGGTGTTCCATACCTCTGATCAATTTTGTGGCCCTCCTCTGGACTTGCTCCAACAGGCTCATGTCTTTCCTGTGATGAAGACTCGAGCTGGTTGCCGCTTCTCCTTGTTGAACCCCAGAAGATTTCTGTTCAGCATGACCTCAAGTTTCTCCAGGCCCCTTTCATTTCGTCCCTGTCCACAGAGCCCTGCTATGGATGGGTTTGGCAGGGAAGGGGAGGAGGGAGTGTTCCACATCTGCTAGCCTTCCCTCAGAAAACCGTGCTCCTTCAAACCAGAATGTTGAAGGTATTTCTGTGCCTGAGAGTTTGGCACTCTGTGCTCGTGTTTCCTCTGCTGTGGGGAGCACAGGGCTCCTGGGTGCCACACTCAGGGATGTGTTAGCCCTGCACACTATGTACGGGCTCATGGAGCAGATGGCCTAACTGACTATGTCCTCTGCATTGGCAGAAATGTTAGTACTATCAATAGTTCCTGGGAAAATAAGCTGTTAGCGAGCAGAATGTAGCTTCTCCATTGTTGTGTGGGTAATACACTCTATTGATCAGATTTCTTCACTAAAGCATTGGTAAAATGTCTAATGGCATGTCTCAGAGTGGAGTGCTTGGTGCCTGTAGTCCCTCCTACATTGGACTGAAATGCCCTCTGCAGTCAGAAAATCTAAAGCACTTTGGATGGCTGAGCACAGTCTATAGCAGTTCTTTCAAAAATTTTTGGGGTGTGTACCTTTTTGAGATTCTACAAAAAGATCACAAGCTGCTTTTTTAATGAAGCTTTTGTTTTGGATGCCGCATGTTGTATAATAAAGCTGAAAATAGTTGGTGGGTTTTTTTTTTCTGGGTCAACTGTCTGTCATTTCTGCTGGTTTCCATATTACTGCTGATTCCTGTGAGAATACTGAAATTACAGAAAGTGAGCTATATGAATAAACAGATCAGTCAGGTTTCTTTCATTAAAGGTTTAAGGGGCTCACTTACCACAGGCTCTGTAACTTTTCCTGATATTGTACTCTGTAGTTCCTTGCTCTTGGTCCCTCTTTTTCTCTCTTTAGCCAGTCTGTGTGAGTGACCCCCTCCACTCCCTTATCTTCCTCTACTATTGGAAATCTGCTTTCTCACCCCTCTGCTGATCAATGTGTCTCTCAAACACACCCATCTAGAAGTCTTCCTCACAGTTTAAACCCCTCAGTTTCTGTCCAAAATCCTTCTCATCCCCAGTTCTTTCTCTGCATCTCATATAAACAGTCGATTCTGGCTTTGTTGTTTTGTGGAGTCAAAGTCATATACATCTACAAAACTGTACTCTGAGGTACAAATCCTGCACAGTGGTCTCTGTACAAAGACCTGTACACAGCTTTTATGTAAAAAACAGCACCAGAATACAGAACTGTATTTTTTCCTACGGCTCAGCCTTCTGAATGAATAGAAATGAAAGGATAAGTGCCAAAGATAATGAGTACAAAGCTATGGTACTTAAGATAGTGTTAAAAAAATAGGTGAGGGTAGACTAAAATACGTGTTTCTCTCTGTTGTGTGCAATTATTCTACACAGAAGAACCTGAAATGCTGGGCAGCAACATCATGGTTCAACACAGAAGAAAACAGGAAGTGCTTTTTCACAGCACTGCCTTGCACCATTTGTGGTATTGTCGGGAGATCCAAGAGGGCTGCAAATCCACGTGGTCACAAACAGCCTGGCAAAACCCTGCTGGTGCCTATTCTAAATCAGGAATAGACATAGGTGTCTATTTGAATACACCACACTCGTGAGGTGCCTTTCAAGTTGCTATGCCTGCACCCTGGGAAGCCATCCTCCTGCCACATTTGAGAAGTGACCTCATGCTGCCGTGGGAAGAAATGCAAGCTGATAAAAGAAAGTTGTATGGTGGCAGAGTTTGCTCTTTCACAACTGCTGCTGCATCAGACCTTGATCATGTAATTTCTATTTAGGAGTAACTGCTGCTGAAACCAAAGTATTTTTTCTTCTGTAAGAACTAGGTGATCTGGTCCACAGTAAAACCAATTTGTGTGATTTGGGAGGTACCATGAAGACTATGTAAATAACACATTAGAGAAACTTATGCCTGGCATGATTTCCTAAAATCTGAGTTCTAGGGAAACAAAGGCTGTAAAAGTGAAGATGAAGATACCTGTGAAGGTTTCTTAAGCGAAACTTAGAACAGAGTCTGTATGGTTGACTTTATAGGACATTTATACATAAAATTTAAAATGGCATGTTTTGTTCCAAATGTGATTTGTAAGTGTAACAACAACACTCAGTTTGCTAATTCTCATTAGGCCTCTCATTCCTTTACATCTGCCCTTTGCTGTTTCAATAGATTGTCTAGACTGAAATTTCAATCAGACCTATCTGAAAGTGCTTAAAAAAAGATTAATGAAGTCATTTAGTTGTGTCTAAGAAGCTGACTGCAATTTTCAAAACACTATGTATATATCAACACTTTTCCTGAGATTGCCACTAAGTATCATAGAGAAACTGGTGCATTAATCCTTCTTCCTACAGTCAGCGGGTCTTGAGGATAGTGGTGCTTGTGAAATAGTGTTCAAGAGCTTTAATTAGCATCATGACTGCATTTTGGTGATAGTGAAGATGATGTCTTCTTTGCTTTATTGTCACACCATCTGTATTCTGCTCTTCCAAGCCAGTAGTACATGGGACTCTTAAAAGTCCAAAGGAACAAGTTTTCTGTCTTTTTTACATATGGGGACAAGTTATTTCTAACTAACTCTTGATTATATCTGTGCTGCTCCTTAATTTTTGACATTGTTCAACCTTGTTTTGAAATACTTGGGTTTTCAATACTTAACTCCTAGAACTCTTCCTGTTATTTTCAAGTTTAAGCATATTTAACTGCATGCATTCATTCAATGATATAATCACTACAGTTAATTGAAATGGCTGGTATTTTCAGGATTACTGTGAAATACAAATGTCTGAAATAATGAAAAACGCAGAACATTTTCTATTTTTTGGTGAACATTTCTGTCCATTACCCACTCCTTCTGGGAGATAGTTTTGAATCCCTTACAATTTTGTTTGGGAAAAAAAAAGCAACTTAGACTGTAGATATTATTTTAAGTGACAGCATTTTCTGCCTTTCTAACAACCCTCCTATTTGCAATTCAGTGATGGTACGGATCATCAGCTTTCACTTTTTGCACAGTAGACTGCAAAACAGCTACTCTGTGTATTGAACACTGAAAATCCAAGCTGGTAATTGTTTTTATAGAAAACTTCATTTTGAGATGCTGTGCCTACCCACCAGAAATTTCTAGTTCCCCTAATAGTTCACAATTCCACTATTTTCCTATTATGTATCCAGTGGCTATGGATTCCATTTACTGTTTACTTCTGCAAACACAAAAAGACCCCATCATCCTGTTCCCCATTAATGCACCTCAGGCTTTGTCTTGGTTTTGTTTCTTAACTTTCTCAGGAGATACAGGAAGGATCTCAGTGTTCTCATTAATACCCTTTTAATTTTTAAAAATAACTTTCATTCACTATGTGAAAAGAGTTTAAAGCATTTACCTGAATATATACTAAGAACACTAAATGTATTTTAGTGGAATATAGGAATTCAGCAAATTAGGAAGCAAACAATAAATCAAATTCTTATAACCTTTATACTGCTGTATCAGTCACTGCTGTATTTTCTTTTGTTGAGAGGATAATATATATGACCGTGTACATGCACATATACATAAAATGTCAGAGAGGAGCGGGGAAGGGAGGAAAGTAATTTTACCTCAGTCCTGTTCATTCAGAAGCAGACCTAAATGTTCGTCAGTGACAGGAACAAAGTCAAGGTCAAAGGCAGTGGCCACCATATGGGCCTGAGATAGGACGCCATCACCATTTGCCACCTGTGCTTGTTTCTAAGTTCTCACACCAGAATTATTACAGAAAGTAACAGCTTTATGTAAGCAGGGGATCAGACATAATATTATTCCTAAGATCATGTTGTTTCTTTATCTTCCCATGGCTGGGCAGAAGCTGAAGGCAGAAGGTATGTCTATGTGTCAACAAATTAGCAGAGTAGGTGGTTTCTGGGAGAAGTGAGTGCCTGGCCCTGAGGTCCATTCCTCCCATCATTTCATCCTGCCAGTGCTGAGAGCATGGGAAGAGAAGAAGGTGAGGAGGGCATTGTCCCCTGTTGCCTCTGCCTAGTGTCCACTGCTAGGACCAGCCGGTGAAGGTGACCCTGCATCTGGACCACTCTCCTTCCCATTCTTGGTCATGTCTCTCCCAGGCTCAGCCGTGGCAAGGAGGTGGCAGTGCAAGCTGGCTGGGCGTCTCCAGGCTGAAGTGCTTCTGAGGTGCTTGTAGGGAGGTTGAGGAATTTTGTGAGAAGTAGAAGACAGAAAATGATAGGCAAAGCCCTTGGAAACCTCAGTATCTCCCGCTTAACACCTCCTTTTCACCTTGCTTCTCCGCTGTCACCCAAATCCCTTCTTTCCCCTAAACATCTCCATTCCATTTGATCTTTCTCTGCAACCATTACAAAAATGGAGTCTTGTCAATGAGTGAAACGGACAAAAAATGTTGGTTTGGCCCATATTCTCCTGATGGCAACTATCAATGTTGCATGTTGCATGTATTACAGTGAAAGCTTGAGTTTGGACTGGCAGGATGAAAAACTCAAGGAGCCATTTTGCATGAGCCTTGTTGAGATCTTATTTTACCCAGCTCACCTATCCGTAGCCACTTTTAATCACATTGGTTAATACACTAGAGTACAATTCTTACAGAGTATACAGACTTTTTTTTGCAAATATCTAGAGCACCTATTACTGTACCAAAATGTCCATGTTATCTTATTCTTGCAACTTCAACTTGTGTACTAATTAAATACACTTCAGTACTAATAAAATACAGTCCCAGTAAACATTCCACAAATTCAAATGGAACAAACTTGTCCAAAACTTGTGTTCTTTTCGAAAAAACCAAGCAAACATCTAAGGCCTCAGTTTTCGTTGCATGTGTGTCTATCTGCAAAATTGAAACAACAGGACCAATCAAACTGTCTGCTAAATTTTGCAGTATTATTTTTCCATTTCTTAATCTTCTCTTCACTTGCACTTACCTTTAAATTAAAGAGAGGTACACTGAACAAAGTAGTTCAAAACAAACTCAAATATTGGAAGCCTGCTGTGTCTGTTCTTTTCCTCAAATTACACATAAAGTAGCTTGCTCAACAACTCTACTCACTGCAAAAACTGAAATCAGATTTCCCTACAATGTGGTTTCGCTTGATAATGAGCATATCTCATCTGAAGGACAATGCATGATCACATTCACATTTTCCCAGTTTGTATTGCTTTATACTGTTTTTTTCTTATGCCAGAAATAATGTAGATAAAATTTGAGTATAACTAGTTTAAAAGCCTTTGTGTTACAAGAACGCATCTGAGAAGGCAGGGTAAAAGTGTTCAATATGGACCAGATTCTGTCACTGTATAAATTGGCTGCTTCTTTTAAGGGTAGACATCAGGCTCCTGAGGACACTAAAAGGCCTGAATGGCTCTGACCAACGTCACCTGGGACCCCCACCCCGTGTCCATGGGCATGGAAATCAAAATTCAGCCCTGCAATGAGGGGATGTAAAAAACCTTTTACAACAAGGATCAAAAGTCTTGTAATTTGAGGGTAGTGACGTATGCTAATTTTATAACCACCACAAGTTATTGAAGTAGTGCAAATTGCTCTAATTAAGATATTAACTCTTATTATTACTGTAACACCCAGAGGTTGAAATCAGTACCCTTCTGGGGTACTGCTCGTTATGTGGACATGCAGTAGGAGACCAGCTCTGACTCAAAGACATTATATGCTGAGTAATGAAAGGCCGAGGAAAGGGAAAATCATCACCTTTGCAGGGAAGGACCACCAAGATATACAAGGTCAAACTGATGCCAATCAGAATTGTTCAGATTGAGCTGATCCAGCACTGGCATTGGATGAGATGAATTTTTCATTCCCTTTCAGCCCTCTTTACAATAGTGGGGTTTTTTTTGTTTGTTTGGGGTTTTTTTGTGGGTGTTTTGTTTGATTGGTTGTTNATATCCCTAATACTCTAGGTTATGGAGCTGACTGGAGTGTGGAAATGGAGATGTGGGAGGAAATGGGAGACAGTGGGGTATGGTGGTCTTTCCTCAGTCCCAGGTGGCTGGACAGTTGGGGAACTTGCTGCTGCTTAGAGCACAGGGGTGATTTTAGGTCCACAAGCTTAAAACAAACCATTGAGTGAACACAGGAGATTTGTTGCATTTAGTCCATTCTTTTTCCTACTCTAAGCAGATTTGGGTTAAGACAGTGTTTGTTCCTGATTTGGCAGAAAACCTCGCTGACTCTGTCAGCTTTTTCACAAACATAGTAAGGCCTGTCTGTGCCACGGTGTATGAAAAATGAAATTGCAGTAACCTGTGTCACTGGGAGGTTTGAGACATTTGCTTTCTCTGCATGGTTTTGGTTGCAAAGTTGGGCTTAACAATACTCTGCATTGATTCTTCTGGCAGACTCACATCACACAGAAAAATAGGTTACTCAGATCCTTTTACTCTTAAAAACCTCCCACAAAACTCTCACTGGTGTACACACAAATACTTCTGAACGGTGCACACCTACCACATTTTAAGAAGTTTCACTCACCCATCACTCAAATACTCAAATGTTAAACCAGCCTAAGCTTTCTCTGAAAACTTCACTGTTTTCACTTCACTTAAGACCTTCCATTGTTTTTGATCCCTTCCCTGCACTGCTTGGGAAGGTACCTCTGTCACTCCTGTCCTGGCTCAGATCAGGAATCACCTGCTAGCACAAGTCAGTCGATAGCTTGCCTTTCTCAGTGGGGCTAATGGCAAGTGTTTGTCAGTGCTAGAGCAGAGGGAGCTGGTGTTCCCACGTGTAAACCCAGAAATTTTTTTGCTGCTGCAGCAGGATAAAATTTGAGTCAGCTCTTGTGCTTTGGTGGTGGTTCACAAAGTTGTTGTGAACTTAAAATGTTTCTGTTGCAACCTGCTGCAGGTGAACTTGCTCTGGCAGGGGGGTTGGACTGCATGATCTCCAGAGGTCCCTTCCAACCCTGACCATTCTGTGATTCTGTGATGAAGAGCATTCTTCTGTTGCACGGAGAGCAGGAAAAAAGTAGTTTAGAAAGCTGGTGGTGATGCCTTCTAGTGTTCAGGATATACTCTCTCTGATACTTTTTGCAGAAGGAAAATAAATAGAAATAACTCACTTTTTAACAGGTTTCTGAAGACAAAGCTCTGTTTCTCACCTCAGCACGATGAGTCAAGCTGAGCCCTGCAGAAGGGACAGAGGGGTTGGGGCAGAGCCCTGACCTGTCCTTCCCAAGCCCTGTCACAATCAAGCTGATCCTACTGGGACACTGCAAGATACGACTAATGCCTACCTGGCTGTATGTCCTCCTGCTGCCCCATCACTGCTCTCGTCACTGAAGGTGGCCTTGGAAAGTGTGCTGGCTGGTGGAGGAAAGATCATTTGGTAGGTGTTGCAGAGGAGCTGCTTTACCTGCTACCTGGGCTGGAGCTGTCTGGGGTGAGAAGCGAGGTGTAATTCTCTGCTGCTATCAGTCCTGCATTATCGGCTTGATGGAGTGAAAAGGGAAGAGTATGTGGGGGCCGGAGCAAGGAGCTGATGGTTCAAAATCACCCTAGAGGCTGCCTTGAGCTTCTGTATGGCTGCCAGGCAGCACCCCTGGCTGCCTGCCGTCATTCACCAGGGCTTTGATGGTTGTTTTCAGTAATGCGTCTCCTTCCCTTAGGTGTCTCCTGACTCCACAACCCGGTCACTGCTCGGTCTGTGACCTCTGGGCTTTTTGTCTTTTTTTAGGAGTCCTGCATTTTCTAATGAGAAGAGAAAGCTCTGTTGGCTTGGTGGATTCACAGCTTGAGTCGCTGCCATCATGTTGGCCTGTGCTTTCCACAAGCACTAAATTAACTTTAAAAAGAGCCAACAAATTTTATGAGAAAAGCCAATCTTTTCATAGGTGCACCAATATACAGAAACGGTTATTTCACATCTGGAATCTCTCTCTATGGAAAGTATACATAATTTTATAACTCATCAACTTTAAGAAGTGCCCAAAAATGCTAAATATAGGACCAAAAATTTGTAGGAGAGAAAACATTTTCATAGAAAAATAAAATTTAAAAAAAATAATCAAGGCCAGGGTGTTCTGGCATCCATTAGAAAAAGATATTAAAAAAACCAATCGTGCCTTTTATTTTATAACTGTGTATAAGAAAGATGAAAAATTCCCAACTTCCAGTAAAAGATAAAAGATTAAAAATATACTTCTCATTTCATAGAAAACTGCTCTGTTAAATCTAAAATTTAAATCATAGTGTTTGATTATCACTGCTCACCAAGAGGATTACAGAACAGTCATTAAATCTTATTACAAAGCGAAGTGCAGAAAGTAATTGCACATATTTGTAAGTAGCTTAGAATTGATTAAAAATGCATAAAGAAAAACTGCAAAATTTTCTGTGGGCTCAAGGCTGCTAACCCCTCTGGGTAAACACGCATCAGCTCATCCCTCCCATAACCTTCTCTGTTTCCTCCCAGTGTAGCAAGAGGAGGATTTCTCCCTGTTTTAAGGACAACGACACTGTACGTGTGGTCATTTGAATTGCTGTGAGCTGTAGAAGATAGGGAAGGCCTGCATTCATGTTAAAGTTAGGAAGATTGAGGAGAAGTTTAATTTAAGCTGTTCCTCGGGCTAAGCCTTTCCTTCCCCACCCCCATCCTCCACCAAAGGCTGCTTTAAGGCTGCATTTTCAAAGCGATGTATGGGGAATTAAGTGCTCCAGTTCTGTGGATGTTAATGTGATTTTGTGAGCAAATACCCTCTACTCCAGCACTGTGCTGAAGCTGTGCTCCACGGCGAGGTCTTACATATTCCTTTCATGCAAAGAAGCTGTGCCAAAGCAAGGTAACTTTAGAAGCTTATTAACTCTGGGTAAGTTGCAGACATATGGAATTTTTGCTGTTTGTTTGTTTGTTTGTTTGGGGTGGTGAGTGAGGCAGGCTTTCCCTGTGGAGGCTGAGCAGGAGGTAGGGCTGGGTGAGGTGAGTGTGCTCGCCTTTTCGACGTCATGTGATGAACTAGCTTAAACAACTTTCTGCACTCCCTTTTGCTCAGCTGTGTAAAGATGTGCCCCCAACAAGTCAGCCTTTGCCTAAGCCATGACAAATTTGGTGCACAGAATCACAGAATCATAGAAAAGTTTAGTTTGGAAGTGACCTTGAAGATCATCTAGTTCCAACCCCCTGCCATAGGCAGGGACACCTCCCACTAGACCAGGTTGCTCAAAGCCCCATCCAACCTGGCCTTGAACACTTCCAGGGATGGGGCCTCCACAGCTTCGCTGGGCAACCTGTTCCTGTACCTCACCGCCCCCATAGTGAAATTTTTTCCTAATATCTAATCTAAATCTACCCTCTTCCAGACTGAAACCGTTGCCCCTTGTCCTGTCACTACACGCCTTTGTAAAAAGTCCCTTTCCAGCCTTCTTGTAGGCCCCCTTCAGATACTGGAAGACTGCTATAAGGTCTCCCTGGAGTCTTCACTTCTCCAGGCATAACACAGTACAAGAAGTAGTCTGATCCTATGCAGTCCGGGTCTCAGCATGCAACTTGTTATTTTTAACTTTGCATTTAAGCTGCTCGCACATCTCTTCTAGCAGTATTCAGAATATTCCTGAGATGCTGCATTGTGTCATGGTTTCCCTTTCTTCTCAGGTTCACTTTTTCTCTCCACCAGAGTGGCAGGTGTTTAGGAGGAGGCGGAGCTTTTTCTTGCTTTCTGTTTTTTTCTTTCTTTTTATAACCAGTGCTTTCTCTGACGTAAATCATACAAACCTCTTTTTTTTCACTTGGGGCCCAAACTTTTCAGGGAGAGAGCAGGGCCAGTGCACAGGAAGACATGGGACATACCTGTTCCATTGCCACTCTCTTACCACCCAGTGGCCAGACACAGACAGAGCTGGAACTGGTGTCTAACCTCTGGGAATGAGGCAGAGAGAGGCATTAAACCTGGTGTGCAACCACAAGGTAACCTGCAGTGAAATTTCTCTAGAGTCATCTTTTTGATCACAATTCCCAGAGCCAAGGCACTTTGGTTATGCACTGCTGTGCCCATTTCTGGGGGTATGGTAAGGAGGGTATGCTGGGTTTCTAATTACCAGTCCCATATTGACAAATTTGAAACATTTAATCTTATTTTGCTGTCTGAACTCTGACAACCATCTGAGAACAGAACTGGAGAGATTACAAAAGATTTTGCTGTTCTGTATTCATTTAGAACAACTATAAGGGCTTTTGAATAATCTTTATTTGTAACTAGGAGAAAAACGCACATTTTGTCAACTTATCTTCAACTCACTGCATGGGGCTAGACCTGGGTAGCTGTCCTTCAAATTAATACAGATTTAAGAACTAAAGCACTGCATAATGAGTTGAGAATATATCTCTCAGAGTTTACTATTGATTTACTGTCCTAACATTTCTGAGAATTACCCACTGCATAATCTATAGAACCAAATGATTTCATTGCGAGGTTGCTGCTGTCTCTTAAGGTTTTATCTAAAGCCTTGAGAACTGGTATTTTTTTCTCAAAGTCACATAAGAATCTTAGTTTTCTTTCTGTAGCAAGAAAGTTTCTTGCTACAAGGAGTGTGGAGAAAAGCTTGGAGATGTAAATGTCAGGGAGCAGTGGGGCTGTAAGCACCAGGGATCTGGGCATGGAGATGACCTAGGCACTGGTTGTGCCCTCACCATCGGGCACTGTCCTGCAGGATCTGAGCATAGCAGGCAGACCCGGGGGTAATATGGTCCATCAGCAGTCCCTGACAGGGGAAGGGGGCGAGTCAGGATTGGGAATCATCCAAGGGGTCCAGGAGATAAAGGAGATGGGGCTGGAGACAAACCCATGACATGAAGTCAAGGGGTCCACCTAGGGGACAGGGCCAAAGGCAGATACAGGCGACAGGCTACAGTGTATGTTTGATGGGTCAAACCAGAATATTAGCTATCACAGTGTAGGGCGAAGGTCCATCCAGGAGACAGGGCCAGAGGCAGAGCTGGGGACTTGCTGTGATGTAGCTGGGGCAGGGGCTCATGGTCTTGGGCTGAGCTGAACCTGGGCCCATGTGTGGTGGTGGTGGTTCTAAGTGAAGCTGGTCAGGGACATCAGGGACTAGTAGTGCTTTTCGGTCTCTGACATTGACCCCACCAAAGGTAACAACAATCAGAATATAAGCTGAATACAAAGGTCATTTTTGAACTCATGATTTTTAAGCAAGTTTCATTGATAGGGAAAAGACAAGGTTATTTCCTGAACCACAGTGTGTTAAAGAACAGAGGCTGCACCAGAAAAGACCCACTGTATGCTTTCATTGCATAAGCTTTGCCTTTTTTGTATACTGTAGGCCTCAGCATTGGTGACTACTGAAACCAGGTTGCTGCGCTAGACAAGCCTTTGGTCTGACCCCATGTGTCCATTCATATATTCTTATGTCCCTCTGGGGCAATACTTACAGGTGACCTGAAAATTATAAATGCATTAAAATCAAGGAAAAATAATCCACTGAATTTCCTTTGCAGACTATTTACACCAAGCAGTGGCAGAATCAGTGATTTTGTACTGAGTTTTCACCACCCTGGTCTGTGAGAGATGCTCCAAGTCCCCTCTGAAGAATGGGAAGCAGAGTTCAGCCCACAGAGTCCTTCTGTCCCCGAGGCCTGTGGGCCCAAAAGACCCTTGACAAGACATTCACATCATCCTGAAGTCTTTTTGTTTCCCATGCTCAAGGAGCTGTAGTAGTAGCTGGGCACTGCAGGAAGTTGCTGTTCTTTGGGGAGGTTACATCAGTGGAAGTAACCTGGTAATGTGGACAGAACTGTGGACTCTGATCTCACTCACCTGGCTTCATGTTTGCTATTGATTACATGCATCTACATACACACCCATGCAATATTCACACACTCTGGTCTCCCCAGTTGTGGGCACCCCAGACACACAGGTCTCTGATGGTGGTTTGACTCTACTTGCTGGCACTTGGACCCCCATGCACACATGAACATACAGCAGACAATCTTTCACCCAGGAACATAGCTAGGAAAGGAGTTTAATAAGAAGACAGACAAGATTGCACTGATCCGGTGCAGGGCATGGCCAGGCAACCACACTGATCAGCAACCAGTTTACACAATAGACCATTTTATCACCTTATCCCTCTGTTTTGCCACGATTGTTCCACCCCAAACCTAATTGATCCCTCCCTTTCCCTTCCTTTGGCTTCTTCCCCTAACCTCCCCTTGGTAAGTCTTGTGTAGTAACAAGATGCTCTTCCCCTGCATCACATAATAGGTCCCATATGCTTCCATAAGGTAGACTCATCTTTATGGGTGTCACCCCTGAGACCATGGGGCCAACTGTTCTCCTGTGGTAGCTCAGGCCAGGTCAGGTCAGGAGGCTCTGTTCGCTCTGGCACTGTTATTTGGGTTCATACAGCTCCCCTTCTTCCTTGGTGCTCCTTTTGGTTTATAGAGAGGAGCCTTTAATCACATAACCTAACACCACAGAGCAGAGGCCTTTGTCTTCTGTGTCTCCCTTCTCCCTTTGCAAAGTTTTGAAATAATTACTCTTCTCATGAAAAGAAAAAAAAGCCTCTCTGTTTTTCTAGCTCATCAATGTTCAAAATTACATGGTATGTTTAAATCAGCAGCAGACCACTGTGTCATTGAAATGAGTGGGTAATTGTAATTTCAGTTATATTCAGTATTAATATATTTCCATTTTCTTGGAAAACAACAACAAAAATTGTTTAGTTCATCCTGTCACTGGGGGGGATCGCATCCTGTAGCGATGCCATTAGATACATTGGTATTACACAAGGGATAGATTGGATCCCTTTTCTTTGTTTATTTTCCAGTTGAGAGCCTGTTGACTCTCAACAGTCTGTTGAGACAAGTTATGAAGAAGCTCTTGTTGACCTTAATCATGGAATAATGACCCTATTCTTGGGTTTGAGGACTAGATTAAGATATCAATAGTCTTCAACTCATGGGCCAGGAACTGTGATTTTAGACCGTTCAACATGAGTATAACCGCACAAATAATAGTACAAGAGAGAAATGAAGGTTTCCTTAGGAACTCAATCTCTGTAAATGAATAGAATAACATTCAGCTCAAATATGTATTTTTATAGGTTTTGTGGGGTTTTCACCTGTGTCAGACAAAGCTACACCTTGAACAATCTCCTTCTGAGCCTGGGACTTACTCAGGCCAGTGACCAGGAGCCTCACAGAAAGCTCAGCCCATTTCTTCCCAGGTCTGGCAGGTTCTGGGCCAGCCTGTGCCTTCCCATCACAAACCCTTTACAACACCCTTCTGCAAGGGTTTTGACCCTCCTATTGGTTCCTTCTTTTGGAACATTGTATTTTTAAAAAGTTAAGGTCGTCTCTTCCAGAGATGGGAGAGCTGCACCTGCCTGGATGAGTTTCTAGGTATTGACTTGCAGCTGCCACCCTTGCTCTGAGATGTGCTGCCAAGGCCAGGTAGCGGTGAATTCCTGATATAATGACAGAGGAAACAGTAAAACAAATTTCTGAATTGCCTGACACCTGAAAAAGTCCCAAGCCAACGCTCACAGGACTGTAAAAATCATCTCCAATGGAGTCATTGCCTACCAAATAAAAAAGAAAATATTTATCTTTACGGTACTTAATGACTTGCCAGATATACCAGGACCTTGAGGGAAACCTGAGTGCCATTTTCAACAGACACAACGTTTTGCTACTCACACAAAAGGGCTGTCTTAGAGAAAAGCAAACCAGAAAGAGCTGCCAATTAACAGACTGGTTTCTGTGATTACAACATAGTAAATTCCTGAGCTAGTTCCCATGGGCAGCCTGTAGGCCCCTTTCAGACCTGCAGGTCTCGGACCCTGCAGGTTTCTTCCAGTCCAGTCTATAATGTCAGCAGTTAGAGGTCATCTTACATCTTCTTGCTCATGTGAAGTAATCATGTTACTGGTTCCCCTACTCATTCTTGAAAGGCACCTGGGAAAACCAGGCTTTTCCTTCGAGTTCCTGCAAGTTCTTTCCATGGTCCCTTTCCATTCCCTAGGAACAGGAACTTCTGTAACAGGGTAGTCTTTCTAAGTATATTACTTAGAAAACATCTGGCTATTGTATTTAAAACTCTGAGTCCATTTGTCTCTATTCACATAACTCCAGCTTGACTTATAACTTCATATTTTGTAGCAAATCAGAGATTTCAGTGGTCCTTTAGCACTTTCAGATTGTCACTCAGCAACATTTCGGATGCACTTACCTTCCTTTCCAGTCATATCTCAAAGCAATGGAAAGGCTTCCATGAAATCCCAAAATTCAATTTGCTTTGGCATGTATCTGTGAGAAGCCTGAAGGCAGTTGCTACTATTGAAAGGGGATTTTGGTCCTGATTTAGGAAACCTTTTCTATCCAGGAATCTCACTTCAGCATGTGTTTTAAGCACGTGGTGACAGGCCATAGAAATCAAAATGCTTCTATGCATATGCTTCAGTGTGATCCTGAATCTAGTCCTTTGCTGGTAAGAGGTATTCCTTGTTATTGTTTTCACTGCTCTGCATTTTTCTGTACTCACTTATACTATCATTTGTTTATCAACAGCCAAGGAGAACGGAGGAAAACTGTGGTTTGTTTAATCACTGCCTGGAGACAACTGTAAAATGATCCTGGTATAAATGAGCAGGCATGAGAATTTGCTTTAATAGTTTTCAGTCCCCTTGGTAATGCAGAAATTTTGTTTGATTTTTGCCAAGTGTTTTTTTACTTATTGTTCTTAGGTAATCACTATTTAGATGGCTTATGTTCTCGGATTTTCCTTTTTTCTCCTTCCCAGGAGATAAAGCCAGTAAAATCCTCCCCTATTGAAGTCAGTGGCAAAACTCCCACTGACTTCAGGATTTTACTCAGCCAAAGAGTTTCTTGCAAATAAGGTATTTAGATACTGCACTCTGGGGTGATATTCATAATTTTAATGCTGCTTCCTCAAAATAAAAAACTCATATATATATATTAGTGAGCCTCTGTGTGGCTCCAACTGACACGCTTCTCCTTGAAAACTGATTCAGTGTCCTAGAACTTAATGCTCTCACCAAAACCTGTAAGACAGCGGTGAACTCAGCTGCCCTGTTACACAGTGACAATAACACCACCAGTGGTTTGAAAGGGAAAATAAAAAGAAAAAAAAAAGTGAATGAGAGGGCTTGCCTTCCTGCCTGGACAAATCTGACAGATGCAGCTATGTTACACTTGTATAAATCTCATCCAGACAGTGGTGCCAGATGTAGACTTGTGAATCTGTGGGAGACTTTCAAGTCCCAGGTACTGACCCTGGAGTCACATCTGCAAGGGCTGTACTTTGAACTTAACTCAGGGAGTTTTCCAATAATGGGCATACGATGCCTGTTCAGACCTTTCAGCTTACTTTCTGGCCCCAGGCTGAAGATCCCTCAGGTCACCTAAGGCCACTCCTGCATGAGTTCATCTTGACAGGACATGACTTGTCCCCTGGCAGTGGAAAGTTCAGGTGACAGGGTGCGGTGGGGGACCATCCTTTCTGGCAAGCTCCTTTTGGTGTCAAATCCTTATATATTGGCTCAGGGCCAGTTTACCTGGACTGGAAAAAGTGATTTATTTGAGAAGGAAGTAGAGTTACTTTGTGCTTAAGAGAACCCTCAAGACCCTCCACTGCTAGTGTGATTGTTATTTGTCTGCTACCTGGATGACGTTACATGGCCAGGGCTTCGTAGGTTGTAGTGATGTGATTAAAAGGAGTTTCTTTAAATTTGAAAAGATTAGGCACATTTCAGCTTGGTATGTCTGTCTGCCCTGCAGACTAGTTACTGTACACAGGAAGATGAACAATGAGAGAAAAAGATACGGAGAGAGATCTATGATATGACCTAACCTTTAAAAAATTACTACTGAGTTTGAATATCTCTGTGGCTGCATACCTCTATGGACAACACGCTTTGCATCCTGAAAATTGTTCTTCTTTAAGATGTCTCTGGGTAGACATCCAGAATGAAGAGACACACAAAATCATAGTTCATATATTCAAGTATCAGTAACTGCAATTGTAAAGATATGCGTTTTCACATATGCCTACATACACGTATATAGATCTGACTGCAAATCTAACTAACTGTAATGCAAACAGGTAAATTCTAGCTATTGTTAAACTGTGTGCCAAACCTACATAAAATGTGCCTAATTATGCTGCATGAGCTCTAAAAATAAAATATTAAGGTAAAATAATACTGTACTCTTTACACAAGTACTTCAAATGGAATACATAATACAAAATATTGATTCAAGAGGGTTGCCGTATTGAAAATCAAATGAGTTTTTGCCATTGCTGAGAGCACACAAGCCCAGTGTAATCAGCCTGTTCAACTAATCATTACAGCAGTGCTGTTTGTGGCACTCTACTTAACAGTCTGTCAGCAATTCCATTAAAAAACTTATTTTTCAGGGATTTATATTTTGGCCATAAAAAGTTGCTCCAATGTGGAGTTAGAAATACATATACAGATGTGAAGGAAGCGAACTCCCCCACCCCTCCACCCAAGTTGCTTTTGAAAGGTCTGATCCTGGGTCACCAAAGACAGCAAGAATTTTGCCTTTTATGTCAGTAGGAGTAGAACTGGGATGAAAGGTTCTTCTAGTGATTAATTACAGTTAACAGGAGCTTTGCTTTTGACCTTAGCTGAGCTCCGGTTCTCCAATACGTTTTAATCACCAGTGTGTGAGGAACTCTGGGGTGCCTCTCAGCTATTTTTTTTGCCTCAAATTATAGTTTCCTATCTGGTACAGCCCTTGGAAAAAGCTTTTCTGATGTGACACTTTAGTAAATGAAGGCAAATATTGTGGCCAAGATTTCAAGTCCAGTACAAGCTGTTTCCTTCTGTGCCAAAGTGGAGCTTTCCTACGATAATGCTTATGCTGAAATCTGGCACCAGAGGCAGTGTACTTCAGGACAGTGCAGTAATGTATTATTTTGAACACTCCTGACTACCTGCAATGTAACATTTATAAGATTTGACACTCAGCTGGACCAGATCCTGAGCAACCTAATTTGATATTGATGTTGGACCTGTCTTGCAGGAGTGGAGGTTGGACCAGGTACCTCATGAGGTCCCATCCCACTTCCATTACTCTGTGTCTCTGGGGAGTTATGTACGACTGTAACACCTGCTGACACAGAGAGCTGGTCAGATTACAGTTTAGGGTCAGCTATAAGTATAAAACTTTCTGTTGGTTTAGAACCTTTAGAGTCATAGTTTGCTTTTGTCCACTATAGATGTTGTGATTAAGCTTGCTGGAGAAACGTCTTGGATCTCTCTTCCATATCTAAAGTGAGTGATCTATCTGACAAGCTGTGGATTCAAATGATTCATTTTTTATCTCTTTGGAGACTGCTTAAAACTTTATTTACACAAAAATTAACTTGAATTAAAGTGTAGAAGTGCTTCTGAAAATTTTGCACTGTAGAGTTACATTAATAGTAGCATTAGAATTGTTTTTACTTTCATTTTCCCTGTAACACCAAGTTGCTAAAGTTGCACTGGTGTAATTGAACTTATCCAAAGGTACTTTTTTAGATTTCTTAGACAGTGACTATGACATAGTATGGTAGCTACAAGAAAATAATCAAAATTAAGGGATATGTGAACAAAGTACACCAAAATGCCATAAACCAGGTTAGATCTTACCAAGATGCTAATTTACTATTTGCAGTCCTATAATATAAATCACACCAGTCTCTTTGTTCAAAAGAAAGTAAAACTATCAATGTGATGAAAGAAATGTCAGTGGCCAAGTAAAAGTAATGAGTTTTTTCTGGATGTTGGCACGCTCTCTGAGACAGAGAGGGGAGAACATGACCCTGGGGAAAATTTGAACTGTGATTACTTGGTGAACGCTATGACTTTACTTCCACTCCTAAAATGGGACAGCAAGCTTGTTGTTATGACAGATACAATGCATTAGAGTGAGAAGACAAAAATGAACATAAAGCTGTGTCACTCTACAATGTGAAATATATTAACAAGTTTACCTATGGTATAAAAATAAAAAAAAATATATTCACCTTTATGGAACCCATCTCTAGATCTTTTGCTTTTATATTTAATAGTTTACTGTCTCAGGGAGTTTCCTGCATACAGACAAATGTGTAGATGAAGAGCTTTTCTCAAATTTCACGAGCCTTTCCTCCTCGTCTATTTACATTCAAGCATGTCTGATCCCTCAGTTACTGCTAGCTCCTAGCCATCTTATCTACCTTTAAAACACTTATTTGCTGCCATCCTTGCTGCCACCATTTCAGTGACCACTGTATGCCTTTGTAGGATTTGATGCTATCCTTTGGTCAGTGCTGAGGTAATTTCTAACCTTGGAAAAAGTGGGTGCTTATAATTCAAAAATGGTGTCCTATTGTGTGGATTTTATAAATAAATAAATAAATAAAAAGTAGCTTCTGTGCTCAGCCCCTTTGCAGCCTTACACCTTCCTCCTGAGTCAGCTACTGTGCTTGTTTGCTCCATCATTATCCTGGCTGAAAAATGTCAGAGTGATGGAGTACCTAGGAGCAGCTTCCCAGAGAAAAAATAAAGGGATTTGCTGAGCGAGCATGAGATGTGTTCCACAGAGAATCCTAATATCTGATGGCAAATCCAGGACAGAAACAGGTCCCCTTGCAAAGAGGTTAACCACCGATGAAAACGCAATTGTCACAGAAGCTAAGGAGCAGAACTACTTACAATTTTTATTTTTCTAATGGCTGTGGCAGGGCCAACATATATAGGTGTATATATATACATGTAAATGTGTGCATATATATTTGTAAGAAAAAATACATTTATACACACATACATATATATTTATACATCCCCAATCTCTTAGAAAAATAAGGCTCTGAATTCAAGCCCAAAAACCTTAAAGGATGCCAGAATTAAGATCTAGTGGTACATATTTTAAATAAGGTTCCCCTCTGTATGTGGAATGATATAATCTTCAATTACATGACTGCATACTAATTTTTCCGTAGGCAGGCTGTGCCCTTCAGCACACGTAAGAGGCAGAGTCCTTGGAATGGGGTGAAATTCTTTCCGGCTGGGCTGGTCTTAGTGGGGTTTCTTAGCTGTATTGTTGAACAATATGTAGCATCTGAAAAGCAAAATATCCTTACAAAATTGTATTTCCCCTCCTCAGTCCCCCTTTGCCCTTTCCATACACAAGTGGGTCAGCTGTAGGATTGGGAGTCTTCTTTCAGTGGAGGGCTACAAGCAGCTACACGTAGCTGTTGTGAGGAGAGCCTGGAGACACACACTGCCATAGGTATTGCGTGCGCAGAAAGAGAGGTGGAGACCTCCAGGTGTCTGCCAGGAAATGTGCTGTAGTGGCCATCACCTTCAGGGCTTGCCCTAAACAACATCTCTCCACTCTTTTTCTGCCCTTCCCCAGTCCTGTCTGCCTCACAGCTCCCTGCCATTCCTATTTATGCATATTTCTTTATTCCCACCTTCCATATCCTGAGATGCCTGATCCCCTGATATTGAATTTGGCATGTTTCCCTTTCCTTAAGCCTTTGAGGCCCCAGACAAACAAGGTTTTGAAAACAGAATAGACACATTCCCCCGTCTACTGTTAACATTTCTGGTATCTCAGTAGTAGGGCTAGTAATTGTAGGAGGAAATCCCATTCACCATCTCCATCCCTGCCATGACACTTGCTCAGTGGAAATGCAAGCATTTATTCTACTTGGCTTCAGGATCCTGCAAAGAGATGGAGCAGGCTCAGCTCACACATGGTAGTTGTCCAAACGTAACACGGAACATGTCACTCTGCGTTAGTGAATTGAAATCTTCCTTTTTCTGTTGGGGTTAACCCTTAGCCAAACTCAGTCCCACAGCCCATCACTAGGGCTAGAACTGGTTTACCTTCCTCTAACTCACCATCATATTTCAGGTTCTTCGGTTTCAATACAAGAATACTTAGAATTTCCAAAGTAAATGGTTATGAGTTTGTTGTTTTTTTTTTTTTTTCTAGAAGGTAAGCTGTATTTTGCTCAGAAATGTCCAAAATGCTTTAGCTGAAACCTCTTGATAGGTTCATCCTCAGTGAAATACCTTGTGAAGACTGTAGCTTGGCCATTACAGTTCAGTAACATCAAAAGCAGCGGAAAGGGGAGGGTTTAGAATGGGAAGTGCTGGGAATTCTTCATTACCTCTAATTCTGCATTACCAGCCTGCATCCAGGATATGTTGTACAGCTCTCCAAACCATGAGCAGCACTGGGGGAAGAGGGAAGGTTTTAACCATTTCGTACTCCTGGGAAATGTAGGGCTTGAGTTACCTATACAGGTAGGTGGCAGGTGTGTCCAAAAGCATCACAGCCATGAAAGAGCATTCATCACCACGTCTTGTGTGCCAAAAAAGAGACAATATTCAGATTAAGGAGCCCTGAAGTTTTCTAACCCAGTTGTAAAACAACGGGAACTGACCTGTAATCCATGTGGCATATAGCAGGAGTGTGTTCATACCCTCAGACATCCCTTTCAACCATCAAAAGGAGAGGTAACATTTGCACCCTGCATTAGTTTAAAAAGCAAAACAAAGCAATTTCCTGTCCCCAGCCTGATCTGAAATGAGGAAGAGAAGGTGTTCTCATGTGTGCTGCTTGGTTTCTCGCATATTAGCTTTTCTGTGGAAATTGGCTCTTTTTACTGACAATTATTGTGTTCCACTGATGGCAAAACTGTCAAATCCTTTATGGAGGTGGAGAAATTAATTATTTTTGCTCAGGTCTGAGAGCATCAAAAAGGGAAACTTGAAACCTTTTTTCTGTGCAGTTTTATTCCACCCAGCTCTGAAGAATACAGAATGATGCTGTTCACTGGAGAGAGATGTACTGTGTTATTTCAGAGGTTTATTGTTACCAATATAATTTGGGAATGTGCTTTGCTCCCTATGGAAAAAAAAAACTGTTTCGCGATGTACTGTACTTTCTCTTCTGATGTTCTTGGTCCTGCTGGATGCAAGCAGTTTGGATAGGACATTCATTCTCCTACAAAGTAGATAAAAATTATTCAGTGAACGTCTCCTGGTCACACACTGATCTTGTTTCTCCCCAGTGGAAGCCACAAATAGCTACAGCAGTGTCTATCATCTCTGGTTTCTCTCTTCTTTCCATGACACTAGGAATAGTGGAGGTGAAGGGGAGGTGGCTAGCAAGCTTGGGGTTGAAAGGTTACACAAAGCAGGGTGTTTGAACTGTCTTCCTCTGTCCTAAATTTTTCACAGGCACAAATTGGCATAACAAACCTGATTTCCATAAGGCTCTTGTGTTTGGAAATGCCTAGAGGATGCATCAGTAGAATGGGATGGTGTAAGGGAACACGGGGTGTGCTGGACACAGTAGGAACCCCACAGAGGTCAGCCTGGCTCTGGCTCCTGGAGACACCTGATCCAGGGAGGGGACTCGCTACGCAAAGATCTGACTATTGATCCCACCTTCGGTCAGGAAATACATCAGGGTGATTGTCCCTGAGCACCAAGACACCACTTTCAGAGCTGTCCTTCAAGGGCATAAAGAGATGCTCCACGAAATGATAGGGGTGGATGGGGGTTCTCAGGGATATTATCATGTTTCTGGAGATAGAGAGGGTTTTTTTGGTTTGTTTTTTATTCACATTTCCAACAATAATAATGTATTTCCGATTACACTAGCTTTGAGAGATCTTAAATATCTTCTCCAAACAGACAAAAACATGGTCAATATGAATAAAAGAAAGACCCAGGTACTGTTCTTCTTCTATCAGTTTTTCGACAGGAAAACAAAGGAAATTTTTGAGGAAATCTTGCTTTTAGCCACCTCAGAATAAAGGTATCCCGCTGTCCTGTGGCTGCACAGCAGCACTTCCACCAGCTCCTGCTCATCAACTGTCCTTAACTCCCTCTTATATTACGCCCCAGGCCTTGCTGTTCAGAAGTTCACTTCAGCTGACGACAGTGATATGGATGTACTGCAGCTGCCCAGCTGCAAAGAAAGGTCCACCACTTAGCAGTTGGCAGGCATCTGATTTTTGTGCCTTGTAGTCACATCACAGTGGTATTGCACACTGTAATGACCATGGTGCCTTAATGAGGCAAACCTCTCGCCATTGACAATGAGACTTTGACAACTAGAAGATCAATATCCAGCGAGGTCAGATGTCCTACCCAAGGCTTTCCATTCTCATGTATTAAAACATTGCAGACTTTTTGTGGGAGATGGGGGTTCAGGGGGGGAAAGAAGACTGCTTTATTAAATCTGAGAACAGCAGTCTGTCCCCACCAGCTCTTCCTCAGGAATGCAACCAATGTTTTGTTTGGGATGGAGTTGTCTGTTGGGAGAAGTTACCCCCCCAAAATGCTTCCAATTGGATATTGCTATAGTTAAGGTGGATAAATGCCCGTAGTTCAAATATTTTTTTCTTCATGGTTGAAGTTTCAGTCCAGTTTTCTTAAGTTAAAGGCCTACCTGTGCTCCTGTGTACTCCATTATCAAGCTCTAGTATAACAACTTATTTACATTTAAGAGCATTTTTGTTTCTGATTTAGAATAAATATAGCAATGAAACATTTCATACTGTTCAAAGAGGGGGAAAGACATGTTCTCCTAAAACCTGAATTTTAATAACTTTAGAGTGAAAGTCAAAATCAGATTAAAAAGAAGTTTTAGTGCAATAGGTGCACAAACCAGGAAGGGAAAGTAATTTAACAGTGTCCTGGTTTGAGGTAAAACAGGACCAATTTTGTTCAGTAACTTTGCTTCTTAGCTGGGCCTCTTCTAACTGCTGAAATTAACAGCATATTGTGCAGACAATGTTCGCTCTCTCAGAGTGATAAGACCAATGTTATGGCTGATGTCCAGAGGTGGTATGCGGAGAGGCTCTTGCTTATACTTATCGCTATAACACCCAAGGCCAACCAACTTGGTTATTTGCCACATTGGAGTGTTGGAAGCAGAAAAACACAGTGGGGTCCCACCTGCAGGGAGGAGCGGACAGGACAGGTGACCCAAAACTGACCAACAGGGTATTCCATCCCATCCACATCATGCTCAGTATAAAAGCCCTCTGAGGGATCAAAGGGCAAATGCAAGGAGTGGGAGCAGGAAGCTGGGGAGCAGGGAGCACTGGCTCTGGCTCCCTCTCTCTTCCTTCAATGGCTGACATCTGAGGAGGACTGTTCGTCTGCCGTTGGTCCCGATCCTGCCTGCAGATCCGGAATCCAGTTCCCGTCCGCCACTGAGTCCAGCCTGGGACTGCCCCCGTGCCAGCCGGTGTCGTGATTGTCATCCTGGGAGCTTGATACGGTTTTGTATATATTTCATTATTTCCTTGTACGTTATTATTAATATCTCATTAAAGTAGTTTAGTTCCTTCTAAACTCATAAGTCTCTTTTTCCTCCTCTGCCTCTCTCTTCGAAGAGGGGTGGAGGGGAACATCTGTCGGTCCCATCTGGGGTCCCCCACGTCCCCAGTGGGATTTGGCCTAAACCACGACAAACAGTTTTTTTTTTAGTTTCAATTGGAAATTTTATCACGTAGAAAAAGCTTCATCCTTTCCCTTACATAGAGAACTTTGTTAGGAAAGTTTGCAGAAGCAAAATTTTATGCCTTGCTCATCTCACGAATGGATCTCAATCTCTTGTAACCTTAATAGCAAAGGTTACATAAAGATTGTTCAAAATTCAGTTTTCATAAGGAAAAACCCTGGAGAACAAATGATATTAGTCCTGAGGAAATTACTTTTACTGCATGTATGTGACTGTAACAGGCTGAGAACAAAAATCGATGGTTTATCCGCACACCAAGTACCCTTGAGATTATGAAAAAGCAGAGCCTGAATAACTTATTTTACTTTCTGAAAGAGCACTGGGACAAACATAAAACAAAACCAAGAAAAATCAACCCATTCCCTGTGCAACGTTCAGTGCTTTGCTGCTGCCTTATTTTCCCAATGTATATTGCAATGCTGCAGAGTACCTGTGCCCAAGGGAACACCGACATTTTCCTTAGGTGCAGAGAAAGAAGCTGAGAAATGAAAGTTTTTGCTCCAGTGCAGATTTCCTGAGTGGTCTTCAGTAATTAATTTAATCTCACTGTGTATCAATTCCATACTATAAAAGGGGGCTGTTATTTTCCATTCTTTTCAACAATGTTGTGAAAATGTACTGTAAAAATTTTAGAAGGCAAACAGCCATGGGAGGTGTATGTAATTGTATAGATATATAACTCTCTCTCGCCTTTTTTTGTTTGTTTGTTTGGTTGGTTTTTTATATATATGCCTTTATTTGTGATTTTAGTAGAGAGTAATGATAAAGGATCCTGTACTACTCCGGAATATCTTGAGAACTAATTTCATTGGAGGTTTTTTTCTATGTAAGGAAATTGGGTTTCTCTTGTGGCTAGAAGCAGTATATAGACAGTGAAAACTCCCCTATAAAGTACACAGACTGAGTGGCTGTTCTACTTTTATATGGTCATTTGATGGGTGAACATTGGTCTGCAAATTGTTGTAATTTAGGTCAGTTTCTGTCATAAATCCTTCTCATACTAGCTGGTCTGGGCAACAGATTAATGTTAGTTTTCTGTTTCTGTACAGACGACTCAGCTTTGCCAAAATAATTTGCAGTGTCCTGTATCTTCTGGGTTTCTATTAAGTCAAGTGGGTGATATTAAGGGTGTCCTTCTGTCCAGAACCATTCACAAAGAAAATCCTGGCAACTGATGTTGTGCCATGGAGTTGTTAAATCAGGATTATTCAAACTGCAACAGCTTTTACTATAAGCATATGAGAAACAACATATACAAGTTAACGACTCTTCTTCAGGTTGACTCATGTAAGTGCAATAGATATTTTTAGATTTTTTTTTTAATTGTTTTTTTTCACTTGAAGTTACTTTGGTGCTGAGGGCTGGCAAAAGTCTTCCAAGACCTATTTGAGCCTATTTAAATGTTCAAGTTATGTTGGGCACCATGCCCTCACAAAATGATTTGAAGACTTTATTCAAACACCCTAAATTTATTTTCAGTCTGTGGCCATTTAGGAGCACCCGGCATTTGGCCACACGGCCAAGTGAAATCATCTCTTGACAGAGTGACTGGCAGCTTTAGTCATTTGAGGTGATGAGTGCGTGTCAGCCTGTCACAGCACGCACCGGCACTGGGCTGCTATCACATTGGTAGCCCCATTTTCCTCCCTATTTCAGCTGTTCCCTTTTAACCGCAGGTTTCCTCTTTTGTCTTTCCCAGGCAGTGTTGCCATAGCAACAGTGTCTCTTGACCATCCTCTCTTCCTCCCATCATGGCTACCCCTGTCAGCCTCCCATCAGTGAGGTTTCACCCATCTCAGAAGCTCTCCCTTAAAGCTGCTTTCCCAGCACACACACAAAAAGTTGACTTACTCGTCTACTGAGGCGTCTCTGGACATTGCAAGTGGAGCCACCCGGGCTAGCACCCAGTTTTTATGTTGCCTACTGGCACAATTTGCCATGCAAGGTGTCCGCAGCAAGCTGCTCTTGAACAGGCCAGACAAAACTATAGCTATCTGTCACCATTTGTAGGCAGTGATACAGCATGGTAGACACAGTACTCTGGTTCCTTCAGTGTTTGCATCTGTCTTCTTTTAATAAGCCAAGAGTTTTTATTTTCTGAAGCAATTTACTTCTGAGTTTGGCTTATCCCTTGGAAAAAAAACATGCTTTTTCAATATTTCTTAGGTAGATCAAATAGAAACAACCACTTCCCCCTCCCTGAATATATCCTCTTCATATTTAGACTTGACCTGATCCTGATGCTTTCCAGCCTCAGTTCATCAAAGCTAAACCTGAAACTTCAAACCCACTTCCTATTCCCACAACAGGGTTTTTCCCAGGCAAATTGTACAAAAAGTTATAGTGGGATCTGTAAAAAAAATGTTACAGGTTGCCCCTTAAGCATCTTCCTCAAACCTTTTTGATTATCTCATTCTTGAAACAGATTGATTCAGCGGTTGTAAATTTCTCTTCTCAATAAGACCCCAGTGAACAGAAGAACCTTTTATACGGTTTGATGAATGTATTGAAAGGATTAATTAAAAAAAGGTTTCCATAAATATCTAAATGCATAAATGAATATATTTTTAATGAATTATGCAACAGTCTGTCACAACAGGCTATTTATACAAGAGATTTCCATTTGACACAAAGTAATGCATCTGTTTATTAAAATAAGGATTAATCGCATATGTGTTACATGTGCATACTGTTTTATACCTTGTTACAAAGAACCGCAAGTTCAAACTTAAATGATGAACTTCCATATGTGGTGCAGCTAGTGAACAGGTAAATAGGTCTGAGGTGGGTGGAAAAGAATATATATAGAGAAAATATCTTGGAAGACATGATATAATCTCTTCTGGAAATCCTGTTATTGAATAATAATTTACCTGAATCTAAGCTGAAATGTCTACAAGGGACAGAATTAAGACTGTAGGAGAAAATTATATGCACAGTAATATGTGCTAGTAAAAGGAATTTCCTGTGTATGTAATGTAGTCACTGGATACGTGGGCCATGGGTGCTGTCTGACATTGCTAAAAGTACTGTCCCAAGATACTGCTGTATCTTATTGTTCAGTAATCCAGTAGATAGTAAATGGAAGAGTAGTAATAGAACTAGTTAGAGTGATAGCCTATTACTCCGAGTGGTAAAGTGGGTAGGATTGTACCCAATATATCCAATAATTTTAAGTGGAGAAACATAATGATAGGCTCTAAATTAGCTGGTACAAAAGAATCCTTAGGGAAGTCATTGTGAATAATCCTCTGAAAGTGTCATCTCATTGTCTGTAGTATTCAAAAAAGCAAGTTGGATCAGGAAAAAAGGAAAAAATGAAAACTGGAAAGGAAAACCTTGTGTCTGTATTAAATTCCTTGGTACATGTATATCCTGAATGTTTTACAATTCTGGTCATGGTATCTCAGAAAGAACCTCAGTGAACAAAAAAGGTATGGAGAAGGAAAAGAAAGATGGCCAAGGACATAGCATAGCTTGCCTACTGAAATAGTCAAAGTACACTATATTTTATCTTGGAAAGGAGATAAGAACTAACAAGGGTAATGGAACACAAATGCTGTGAACAGTGTGAATAGGGAATAGGTTTTGCTGTTTCTTATAATGCCAAAACTAGGGGATGCCCAACAAGATGATTAGGTAGCATATTTAAGACAAAACCAAAACAAAACAACAAAAGAAGTAGATTTTCACTCACCATTTAATTAGAGTTGTAGAATTCATTGCCACAAGATGTTGTGAAGGTTAAAATATAAGCGGTTTCAAAAAGCATAAATGGACTGAAAATAGGATTCAGAAAATTCATGCACACACCTTCATCAAGGGCTACTGAATAAGAAATCCAGATGCAGCTGTGTCTGAGGACCTGCTTGGTTTGGTGGGACAGTACACCAGGGGAGGACTGCTCTGTGTTCTTTTCTGGGGCATCCACCACTTTGAGTGAAAGACCTTCCACACCACATGGGCTTTTGATCTGGCTCCATATAGCTATTCTAATACACCCTCTGATGGGTGATGGGATGGAGATAGGGTGTTGCCCTATACAGACGAACACGTTTTTCTCAACAAGGCTGAATAGACTGGGGAAATATTCCACTAACGCAGTTCTAATGCTCCGTTTCTACCTATTGTCAATTTCTGTGCTGATGACTTTCTGTAGACATAGCCAAAATATGTATCTAATTGTTCTTTGAGGGTAAGTTTCCTACTAAAGAAAAAAAAATGTTTAGTTCATGTTAGTATTTTATTTAACAATGAACTTTTAAAAATAAATTATTTCAATAGTTTTTAAAATTTTATTTTATTTTTTAATTATTTCAATAATTTATTGAAGTGAGAGCACATAAGGTTTCTGGTTATCATAACTTAGATATGTCCCTGACCTATCAAGTAGTGGTAATAAAATGAGATAGAATAGGTTAAATTCCTGTAGAACTATATAGAGATTGAATTTGATTTTAAATAATGCTTCACATCTTTTCCATCAAAGCTCTTAAAGTACTTTGGACTTTGTGGCTTAAATCTCAGTTGGGTTTTGGAAGTTTTTTTCCTAAAACGTATCACCATAAAATGGCATTTTTTCAAGTTCATTTTTATAGATTTTTTTCCCCTGTTGCTTTGGGCATGAATTACTTTTCCATTCCTGGTAACTAACGTCCTGGGTGGCATTCACTGTCTGGGAGTACCTACACGAAATAGAAAAATCACAGTTTATTCTGTTACAGTGTGGTACCTATGAAAACGTTCATATACATTGCAGTCCTATTGAGACTTTCAGTGAACTGTTACTCTGTTCATTAATTACAGAAGAAAATCAGGTCAAAAAATGGATTTCAGCCCCAGAGATTATTATATTCCTGTTACATGTTGTGCTAAGAAACAGCATACCCCATTTTTCACTTCAGATAAATTTCTGTTTGCACTGTCAGGTACCAGTATGTGGTGTGGAAGACTCTAACCTAAGTCAGCCTGTGGACAAAATTCTCAGGGTAGATATAAAATTATACCAGGAACAAATCCCCTTCATGTATATTTTCCTCCAAAGCTAGTAAGAATTTTGGTGTCATTTGGAACAATAGTAACATAACTTCAGCATTGATATCTGCTTGAAGATGTGGATGTTCTTGCTTTCTAATGTAATTGTTCTCTGAATGAAGAAGTGAATTACTTTGGTTCTTCATTTTGCTTTCAGTTTTGGGGGAGCAAAGGAGCGAGGCAGATGGGAGCTCTTATTATGTTTCAACTGTTTATGCTGGGGAACTTTAAGTGGGATGTCACATCCTACTTCATCCGTCATAATGAGTCAACGTATGTGAAGAGTTCAAGATGTTCCCTTCAGCAAAGTGAGGCAGTGTGTGCCGGGAAGAACAACTCCATGGTTTTGTGTTCACAAATAACTGTACTTAAGCAAATGACAGAAGTACAAACCTGAACAACATAACGCTCTCCCAAGGTCAGATAGCAATGTTCGGTGAATAATAATGAAGGGTACAATATGCTAACCTCAACTACTGCTCAGTTCTACTTGTCTCACCTCAGCAAGGGGGAAGAAGTAGGAAAGACCCAGAAGCAACAATGAAAATGATTAGCACTATGCAAAGAGCTTCTTGAAAGAGAAGATTAAACAAGGTAAAACTAGCTCATTCCTTGAATGTATAACAAGAAGCATGATAGGTCTGTAAGAGATCAGTCTATAAAATAAAGTCTGACAGAGGCAATGGATTGGACTTTTCTGTTTACTTTTTTATTATACACTAATGCACTGGGTAGCTATAGAGTACTACGTAAATAACAACTTACAGAACTTCTATCAGGCTCTTTTCCTAATATTATTCAGCACAAAAAAAAATGATGGAACTTACTACTACAAGATATTATTAAAACAACGTGCTGATAGCAGTGAAAAATACTGCAGTAGAGTATGAAAAATGGAATGTTTTCCAAAGGACACAGTTTTATGAGAGCTCAACCCTTGCACTTCAGGATATAAATTAAGAACTCATTAAGTGGGAACACAGATTAGCTTTCATCTTAGTCATGAGGGTATTTATTGTTTGTGCTTTGTAGCTCTCTCTAAAGCCTTGTCAGACACTGGCCAACACTGGTGATACGTCTAACATGTGACACTGGCCTGATCTGATTCGGCAATTTTCCCAAAAACTAGAGAGCAGTGGGGTTGGGTTGTTCCTATCATATTTTATCTTATATGCCTGTCAGCCACAAAACTGATGAAATATGAAGAGGTTATGTTTTTAGGAAGCTTCATGTACTGAGCTGAGACTGAAATATAGAGCAAAGCTTAGAAGGCAAATTCTTAGGATCCAAAGTTTAAGTAAAAAGAACTAAAAAAGTGGCAGACTTGGGATCAGACCCCAGCTGTCTGATCCGTTCTACATTACATGGAGTTATTCTCAATAAAATATTCCCTAAAGTGTTATCTAATGATACTCTCACTGGCCAGAAAGGCCCTTAGTTGCTCAACATAAATATACCATGACTGCTGTCCACAAAGAAGTGAGCTTGGGTCTGGTACAGCACAGCTGCCCTCACAGCTCCATTTTCTCACAACTTAAAAATCTGAGCATTTACCAGGTTTGTGTGCAGGCTTTGCAGAGTACACTGAGCAACATGTTACTGCAGTGACATTGCCACGATCTGTGAAAAGTAAAACAATATTGGAGCCATCTCAGATTTTCTCAGTGGTGTTGGCAAAGCTGAATGAGGACATCCTTGAGGAGAAGATGATCAATTCTGATGGCAGTAAAAAGTGGAGAAAGGCTGAGATGCGCCACTGAGGACAACTGAGTGATGAAGGCTGGAAAAGATTCACAGCTTCAGGACTTGCAGATAAAAGAGGGAGAGTTGGAGGGGTTCCTGCGGTTTCTGTGGCCCTGGGAGAGGCCTATAGGGTTTGTGGGGGTTCGTGCAGACTTTGGAGATCTGTTGGTACTCATGGGACTATTTCTCTCTCTCTTATCTCTCAGCCTATTATTTTCTGGAAGAAAATCTCATACTTCTTTACCTGTGACTGCTTCCCATCTGGTACTGGATCTTCTTCCTCCTGCCCCAGGTGACCATGTTACCTGTTCATCCCTGCCAGAAGTTCCCTCTCCCTTCTTCAGTAGTGTCCTCCTCCTGCTGTGGCCTTGGGAGCATTTGCTCATCTGAGTTGTTGCTGCTTGTGTGAGAGGGATGGAGGGAACTTGCAGGGGCAAGGCCTTCTCCTGCAGCAGAGAAAGGGCAAACATAAGTGGGCGGGAAAAAGCCAGACAGGAGAGCAGTGGCAGAGGACTTTTGAGGTTGAACTTGGAGGGTTAGCACGATGTGTTGCTCAAATGCCAGACCTTCTCTCTCCTCCATTTCTCCAAAGCAAGGACCCTGGGGTGCTCAGCAGTCAGCTGCCTTAGGCAAATGCTGATTTTGCTTATACATAAATCCAGTCTTGTACTTGGCACATTTGTTTGAGCTACAGTCACCTCTTTGGCTTACAGCAGTAGTCTGAGTTCACCTTACACCCCCCTGGCACTTTTTTGGGGGTGGGTGGTGGACTGCTGGGAGGGAAAGTAGGGGGAAAGATTACTGCTGCACCTGCAGAAAGCTGCTGCACATTGCCAAAGTTGCTTCTCTGAGACTTAGACAAACATCTTGGAAAAATCCAGCCTCCCTACTTGTGTGCATCCCACAGTCAAAGCACAGGCACGTATTTATCAGAAACCTATCATGTACCAGATGGTAGAATAAAATGCTTGTTTAAACACACTGTGACTTAGGGTAACCTGGCATAGCACATTCTCAAAATATGCCGCATGTGTTTCTTCACAGATCTCAACCGAAGTATAGCAATGAATAACTTCTTAAAAATCCTGGTACAACAACATGCCTTTGTTTCTTACATGTTATCTAAGAGTTGATGCAGCAAGCACAAGGAAGGAATTAGATCTGGAATTGCGCTTCACTGAATACAATGCTGAAAGAGGAGTCTTCTTTTAAAGCATAGGCCTAGGCCTGTGCAGTGGGTGAAGTCCTGAGGGACTTCCATGCTAGAATCTACCCGAAGCACTAAATGTCCCTCAGGTTATCTGGCTGCTCTCTGCTGCAGGCCAGGTCTGTGCCCTTCACAATATTCTAGCCCAGGATGTACACATGAGCTCTGCCTACGCACAGAGGTCTTGGTCAGATGTGGAGAGACCATGATTCTGGCAGAAGAATTGGGAGATCTAGTGGGTTCACATTCCCCCAGTTTTGGGGCTCTGTGAGGAAACCATGCCAGTTTGTGCAGTCAAAATACTCTGCCTAGCATCTGTGCTTGAAGAACAGTTCTCACTCCCTGCCTAATGTGGCCGTGTTGGGCCTGCTTAATGGATTATAGAATAAGCCCAGGAGCTTCATAAGGCAACGATTGTAGCAATTGTCTATAATAAGTAACGCAAAATCTATTGCAGAAAAGGCAACTTGCTCTCTGTTTGCAGCATACCACTGCCTTGTCCTCATGGGTCAAAATTCGGTGATTCAGAGACCTGGACGAACTCCCCAAAGCTTTAATCATTGAGAATCTGCAATGTATTAGGCACCAGATTCCTTGGGGGTGAGCTTCTCTGAGATTTTGATCAAACCAGGTATTCCATGAGAAAATGTTTCTTATCAAATTTTGAAATGTACACTTCCATAGTTTCTTACTTATTTTTCTCAGTTGCCAAATCTCCAAGTAAAAAGAAAACCAGAAAATATTGCACATGAATATTTGGTACAGGTTTGATTGTTTTCACTTTTCTCTCTATTACATAACTGCTTTTCCCTTCACTTGGAAGAAGCGATATTACTCACATGTGATTCATAATCCTCTCCCCAACCTCCCATCTCCACTTTCTCTCCTGAGCATGATCTACTAAATTTTCTGACAATATTTTTTGAATTACTTTCCATGCCTGCTAATGCTGTGGAGGGAGTACAGAAAGCAGAGAGCAAGCGTGTCTCTACTCTCACTTGTCTGTTATCTGAGGAATTATGAACTAAATTTTGCTTGCAGAATCTCCACCTCAAATAATGTCCAAAGAGACTTTTACACCTCAGCTGTGCTTCCTTATAGCAAATTTTGGTTGCCAGATTTATTGGTGTGATGCCCACGCCAGAATCTGCAAACTTGGCTCTCAGAATCCGGCAGGTGACAGTCAGAACAAATCTCTCTGTAAAGCGAGTGGGCTGGATCTGAATGCGACTGCAAGACAATAAACAGGCAACACTCAGTATACTCAGTTACTTGTACACGATCTCTCTCTAGAGGAAAAAAATAACCTGCAAACTTTTAATTCTGTCAACAATAATTTTATCAGTAGTCAAGATTTCTTGTGAGTAGTACTCTGTTCTGTCAAACATATGGTCAACAACTTGCTGTGTCAAAAGAGCAATAGCACGTGTCTGTGAAATGCAAAACATCACAGGATCAATTAAAGCAGAAGAAATATTAAACAACCAAAAATGTATTATAATGTTCTCTTCTGCCAATGCAGAGCCCAGCATAAAATCTGAATTTTCTTGATTCCATTTAGTCTTTTAACCTAGTCTATTACCTTTTTTTCATTAAAAAACACTTAATGTTTGCCTTGTTGTTTGCATTGCTTTGTAGATTATTTTTTTTTTAGTCTGTATCTCACCGCTGCTCTTTCCCTGAAAGCTGAGCATATGTAGTGTAAAATGGCTTGCCACTATCTGAAGGTTTGTTTTTTTTAATTCCCTGGCTCTGAGAATTAGAAATAAAGATATCTCCTTTAGGGGTTTGCCAGAAGTGTTGTAGATATCATGGTTTGGGATCAGAGGACAAAGAATGGCATCTTGATATTCTCTCAAGCCTTTTATTCTGTGACCTCCATGATTTCACTTTTCTTCATCTGTAACTACAGAGTGGGTGAGGAAAACATACACAAAATCTAGCATTTTTGCATTTAGATTTTAAAGTCATGATGGCTGTGCACTGCAGAATCTTCTCAGGTTTGTGCTCTGTAGGACAGGGCTTTGTATGGGGCTGAGGAGACAATGGCAAGGGAAAGCCTAACAGCCACCAAGCTAGAAACATTGGTGGGGTTACCTTACAGATGCCTGTGGTCTGATGTCGTCTCTACAAATTGGAAACCACAGGGAGGAGAGTAATTTGTCAAAATGTTATTCAGTACCTAATTTTCACGTTAATTGTATCAGAAAGAAAAGAAAACAAGTCATATTATCAAGTGCAATAGTAGGATGGGATTAACTAATTGTTTCTCACCAACCTAATCCATAAACAAATGTAACACATGGAATTATTGATAAATGATGTACACAAGACTAATACTCCATTTCTTTCCTATTTTGGGTACTAAATAAGGTTGCTGAAATAGAAAAATAGATCTACACTTTCAAATAAAGCAAAGTTTATTAAAGTAATTCCATATATATAAAGTAATAATTAAATAAAGTAATAAAGTAATAATTAAAACCAATGACTTCTAATAATATACAGATGAATAGCACTTCATGAAATGAAAGGTAAATGAGTGAAAGCATACACATTATTGAAATATGGCTGTCACTAGTTTTAATGGTATTTTCATTTTTATAGAATCATAGAATGGTTTGAGTTGGAAGGGACCTTAAAGATCATCGAGTTCCAACTCCCCTGCCATGGGGAGGGACACCTCCCACTAGACCAGGTTGCTCAAAGCCCCATCCAGCCTGGCCTTGAACACCTCCAGGGATGGAGCTTCCACAACTTCTCTGGGCAACCCGTTCCAGTGCCTTACCACCCACAGACTGAAAAATTTCTTCCTAATATCTAATCTAAATCTACCCTCTTCCAGTTTGAAGGCATTCCCCCTCATCCTATCACTATGTGCCCTTGTAAAAAGTCCCTCCCCAGCTCTCCTGTATGCCCCCTTTAGGTACTGGAAGGCCGCAATAAGGTCTCCGTGGAGCCTTCTCTTCTCCAGGCTGAACAACCTCAACCCTCTCAGCCTGTCAAAAGAAAAATTATCTTTATCTGAAAGAATAAACTATTGTTTGTTCAATATTCATAAAATGCAGAGCATTCTGGTCTATGACTACATCTCTTGGGTACTACAGTAATTAGTAATGAATTAGTAAAAGAAATAATGAGTAATGTGGAAGCCAATGTCTTCAATAAGAAATAGGATTCCATCATGGCATTATTTAGCCTATTACTAAGAACACAGGAAACTTCAAAGGGTATTTTTATTCCATAGTTGCAAGATGAGTAGATCATTATGAACATAATTTATTAATCAATCTTAAAGGGATAATGCAATAATATATGTTTATTTAGTGAATTAAACCTGTCTCAAATAATATTATTGTGTAATTAATATCAAAGATCCTTAAAAATAAAGGAACAAAATAATAATAAATAGATTGGATAGTATGATATGGTTAAATTAGTAAATAGTTTCTCTATAGAAGTGTTCTTACTAAGTCGAAGTATAGAATTTAGAAAGAACATTCAAGGTCATTTGCCAGTTACTGTTCAAGGTCATACAGCATCCTTATGTGCATATTCCAGAGAAGGTAAAATAATTTTGAAGAGGGCTGAGTTACAATAACTATATATTGTATGAATGTCAACATGGCTAGAGGAGCTCAAATTTAATAGAGGATTAATGTTAAAAATAATGGAAGGTAAAAAATCATCCCAGTTAAGTACCATATAAGAAGAAAGTTGAGATTAATTAATGTGAAGATTGATTAAATGCTTGTAGTAAGTGCAGTGAGGTGTTTGTATTGTTTGTGTTATTTTGAAGATGAGAGATGATCTCCCAAAATGTTGTCAAGTGCAAAGCCCATATGACAAAAAGGAATAAATACTGATCAATTTAAGGTACAGAAAAGAAAAAGAAACACAAAACTCTGAGCTTTTGGTATTTAGTTAGGGTAATCACTATCTGTTTTAATTAATGAGCCTGAATGGAAATATAGCAGAATTCAAAAGAACGTGGTATTCGCACACATTGAATGACTTCCATAAATAGAAACATAGGACACATTGAAAATGAATGTAAAAATGGATTCTACTTTTTATTCAACACAATCAAGAAGGTCTAAGCAAGACTATGGAATTATGAAAAAATTCTCTTTCCTTTGCCCCTCAAGCACAGAGATGATAGCTATTATAAAAGGGAGAGAGCTAGTTTTTTTTCTTTTGCATGTGTTACTTGATGCGCAAACACAGGACAGAAGAGGGGCTGAGAATGAGCTAAACTGAACTTGTAGGAAAAGAATGGTGCTGATAGTGCTAGTAAATCCTTAGCTATGTTTAAATTGGTAATTAGTTTTAGTATGGCTAATCTCATAGTAGTATGGCAGTACTATGGGTTAGTAGTGTGGCTTCAGTATGGCTAATTGTCAGGACACCTTCAGTGTCTTGAAAGTTCTGTGACCTTTAGAATGAAAGGTAATCCTAAGACAATAAACTCAGAAAGATATGACATAATATGTACTGCTCTAAGGTTCATACACTGCATCTTATTGTCAGGTAAATGCACTGCAAGAATTATGACCTCTTTGTACTTCAGCAATAATAAGACCAATGAATAAGGTAACTTAGTAAATCAGGTTATGATTAAATTAAGCTTAAAAGACAAAATGCAAACCATATTTTCTTATGGTCACAATACACTCCACTTGTATGTGTAACAGAGATAATTAAATTAGTCACCAAGGCAAATTTGTCTCAGATATCAGATGTAAATCCTATAATCCATCCCAATTATTGTTTTCAGTAGAACAATTTAAAAATCTAGAGACTGCTATGGAATAGTCTCTTTTCTTTTTTGCTTCTGGCATAGCCTTCTCAGTTAATACATGGAATGAGAATTCTGCACAGAAATCTGTGGGGCATGATAAGGGTTTTGATTTTGGATATTCCTAAAATCAGAGCCTGGAACAAGTCTGAATTTTTGGGACAAGGATTTGGATTCCAGTCAGGTCATTGTTCTAGAAAAGCAGTTTTTCTCACTCTTCAAGGGCTAGTTTTGACTTCCTTTGAAGTGCAGAAATTCCCAACAGAATCTTTTAGTAATAAATATTGATTCATCTTCTCTCTGTCCTTCAGAGTAAATTGCAATAGTCCTTCCCTTAGCTGTCCTTGCATTTTGTCATATGGTTGTCAGTTTATGTTGGTACCTCTGATTGTCAGGAAAGCACCAAAGTCACTATCTCTGTTAGTCAGAGCCCTATTTAGGTTTTGAAGAAAGCGTCTCTTCCTTAGGAGAAGAGCATCAAAGGACTGAACGCTTCTTATTTGTATTCAGTAACAATTCAAGGACATTATCAAGTCAGGACAATTTTGACCTCGGTACCTTTTGACCTTTAGGTGATGAAATTGAGTATATCCATCTGTTCTTGGATCACTTTTAAAATTGACCAGAACCCCACCCAGTGTTATCAATACATAGCTCTTCCTGTAGCCTTTTTATATTGATACTTCTTAATTTTCTTTAAGTTTAGCAATGAACCCAGTTTTGATTCTGGATAGTGAGTCTACCATTTAGGCAGGGTAGGTTGGTCTGCATAATACCTACCCATCCATTAAGTGGTGCCTAACTTCCAGAAAAGTTAAACTTTTGATGCATTACTCTTCTTTTTCCTGGTAATGCATTTAAATCCAATTTAATATTGTTAATGAAATTATATCAGGATTGAAATAGCATTAGAGATTATTTTCTTCTATGGGAAAATTTGGATCTGCTAGTATAACATAATTGCTTGAAATTCTAGCATTTTTTAAAGTGTATACCTACTTTTCACTTGAGGCAGCACATCCCACTTTGACATAAATGTAGAAGGGCTTCATTCCATAAACTAATTGTAGTCTCAAAGAAAAACTGCTAAATTCACTATAAAAACTAGTATTCCACTTACTCGTAGAATCATAGAATCATTTAGGTTGGAAGAGACCTTTAAGATCATCGAGTCCAATCATTAACCTAACACTAAAGTCCCACTAAACCATGTCCCAAAGTGCCACCTCTACACATCTTTTAAATACCTCCAGGGATGGTGACTCAACCACTTCTATGGACAGCCTGTTCTAATGCCCGATAACTCTTTCAGTGAAGAAATTTTTCCTAATATCCAATATAAACCTCCCTGCTGCAACTTGAAGCCATTTCCTCTTGTCCTATCTCTTGTTACTTGGGAAAAAAGACGGACTCCCACCGCTCTGCAGCCTCCTTTCAGATAGTTGTAGAGAGTGATAAGGTNTGAATACAGGGGCATGATCACTTCCCTAGTCCTTCTCACCACACTATTTCTAATACAGGCCAGGATGCCATTGGCCTTCTTGGCCACCTGGGCACACTGCTGTCTCATATTCAGCTGGCTGTCAACCAACACCCCCAGGTCCTTCTCCACCGGGCAGCTTTCCAACTCTTCCCCAAGCCTGCAGCGCTGCATGGGGTTGTTTTGACCCAAGTGCAGGACCCGACACTTGGCCTTGTTGAACCTCATACTGTTGGCCTCAGCCCATTGATCCAGCCTGTCCAGATCCCCCTGCAGAGCTTTCCTATCCTCAAGCAGATCAACACTCCCAGCCAACTTGGTGTCACCAGCAAACTTACAGAGGGTGCACTCGTTCACCTCATCCAGATTGTTGATAAAGATATTAAAAAGAACAGGGCCAAATACTGAGCCCTGGAGAACACCACTTGTGACTGACTGCTAACTAGATTTAACCTTCCGAAGCACCAAGGTCAGACCAACAGACCTGTAGTTCCCTGGATCCTCCTTGTGGCCCTTCTTGTAGATGGGTGTCAGATTTGCTAACCTCCATTCAACTGGGACCTCCCCTGTTAACAGGACTGATGATGATGGTGAGCACTTCCACCAGCTCCTTCAGTACCCTTGGGTGGATCCCACCTGGCCCCATAGACTTGTATGTGTCTACATGGTGTGGCCCATTGCTAACCATTTCCACTTGGACTATGGCAGCTTTTTCTGCTCCCTGTCCCTGTCTTCCAGCTCAAGGGGTTGGGTACCCCAAGAACAACTGATCTTACTATTAAAGACTGAAGCAAAGAAGGTGTTAAGTACCTCAGCCTTTTCCTCATCCTTTGCCACTATGTTTCCTCTCTCATCCAATAAAGGATTGAAATTCTCCTTAGCCCTGCTTTTGTTGTTAATGTAGTTGTAGAAACATTTTTTATTGTCTTTTACAGCAGTAGCCAGATTAAGTTCTAGTTGGGCTTTGGTTCTTCTAATTTTCTCCATGCATAGCCTCATCCAGCCTCTGTAGTCTTCCTGAGTGGCCTGCCCCTTCTTCCATAGGCCATAAATTTTCCTGTTCTTCCTGAGTTCCAGCCAGAGCTCTCGGTTAAGCAAGGCTGATCTTCTTCCCTGCCAGCTCATCTTACAGTACATGGGGACGAGCAGCTCTGATGCCTTTAAGATTTTCTTTTTGAGGAATGTCCAGCCTTCCCATACTCCTTTGTCCTTCAGGACTCCCTCCCAAGAGACTCTGTCAATCAGGCTCCTAAACAGGCCAAAATCTGCCCACTGAAAATCCAGGGTGACAGTTCTACTAACCCTTCCTTACTTTTCCAAGAAACGAAAACTCTGCCATTTCATGATCACTATGCCCAAGAGTCATATCCTCAACACACTCCAGGACCCTCCTAGAATGATTCCTCTCCACTGTATTGTATTTCCTGCAGACATCTGGTATGTTGAAGTCCCCCATGAAAATAAGTGGTAGTGATCATGAGACTTCTCCCAGTTTCTTATAGAATATTTCATCTGCCTCTTCATCCTGGTTGGGTGGCCTATAACAGACTCCCACCATGATATCTGCCTTGTTGGCCTTTCCCCTGATTCTTACCTATAAACACTCGACCCTTTCATCACCATTGTCAAACTCTAGACAGTCAAAACATTCCCTAATATATAGGGCTACCCCTCCACTTCTCTTTCCTGGCCTATCCCTTCTGAAGAGTTTGTAGCCATCTGTTGCAGCACTCCAGTTGTGAGAGTCATCCCACTGTGTTTCCACGACTGCATTTATATCATAGTTTTCCTGCTGCACAATGGCTTCTGGCTTCTCCTGTTTGTTGCCCATGCTGCACGCACTGGCATAGATGCACTTCAGTTGGGCTATTGATCCTGCCACTTTTTTTGGAGGAGAAGCCCTAATTCCTACTCAACCATTCTCAGGCACTTCTATGGTTTCTAACATCAAAATCCCTTATGTCTTATGTTATCACTCAAACATTGATGTGATGCCCCCAGGCTTATCTCTAGTAAGCCTGGTTTTATCCCCTTCCCCTCTCAAATCTAGGTTAAAGCTCTTTCAGTGAGCCCTGTGAACTCCTAAGCGAAGATCCTTTTCACCCTTTAAGAGAAGTGTACCCCATCTGTCGCCGGCAGAACTGGTGCCATGTGGACTAACCCATGATCAAAGAACCCAAAATTCTGCCAGTGACACCAGGCTCGGAGCCAGGTATTGATCTGCTTGCTCTTCCTGTTTCTTCCCTCATCATTCCCTGCAACTTGAAGGATAGAGGAGAACACTACTTGTGCTCCTGATCCCTTAACCGGTCTTCCCAAGGCCCTGAAGACTCTCTTGATTGCCCCTGGACTTCTTGTTGCAACCTCCTTGCTGCCTACCTGAAAAATCAATAATGGATAGTAATCCGAGGGCCGTGCTAGGGTAGGAAGCTTTCTCTTCACATCTTTAACCCTGGCCCCAGGGAGGTTGCAGACTTCCCTAAGAAGTAGATCCACTCTGCATATTGGGCCTCTGTTCCCTTCAGGAGAGAGCCTCCTATGACAATGACCCATCTTATTTTCTTTATGGAAGTGGTTTTGACTCAGGGTATAGGTCAGCTTAACCTTGGTGACGCCTCCAACCCAGATGAACCATTGTCCTCATCACTGTTTGGTTCCACTTGCATTGGAACCACTTTGCATTGCATAATACTCTTGGCATTATCCTAGATGAATTTGAAAACACCTGCAACAATGTTCTTATTCATGTTGCTAATAATATCTCCTAACTCAAATTCTCATTTTTTTTCCTATATTTAGTAGTAAATTGTTCATGCTGAAATCCATATTCATCACTTCACCTAGAAGACCCACATTTGCTGCAGTCTGAGGGGCCCATCTTTCTGAGGCAGTAGAAACATGCAGCTTTCTATAGCCACAGGCACACAAGGGCGTGATGTAACTGCTCTCACAACTAGTGCTCTTAAGTCCTCATCCTTAATGACAGGTGTCTACTTATGGCAGGACTGATGGGGAATAGAACTGAATATAAAAATGAGACTGTCCATTGCAAGATGTCTCCATGCTCTAAGTTTGTATAAGTTTGTATCCTCTCCTTAATTATGTTAGTGTTATTGTAAAATTGGTAAGAATGATGTATACAGTTTGCAGGACTTCTAGCAATATTACATGGTGGAACTTTGCATAAATGTATAGTTCTTATTGGATAAGAATTTGGGAGTGTTGGCTGGTCTCTTAATACAAAAAACATTTGTGCTTCCACAGTTGTGCGGCTGCAGAACAAAAAACCCACTTGAGTGTTTGCCACTCTAATCTCAAAATCTGGAAGCTTCTGTGGAAATAGCACTTCCTTGCACGTGTTTTGAATCACATGGAGAGTGGCAGACTGGTTGATTAGTTCATAAAGAGAAAAACTTTCCCCAAATAAAGTAGAATGACTGTTTGTTTTAGTAATTCCTAGAAGCTTGGAGGCATGCCTGTAGCCAGTCACATCATTTGTGGCTTCCTGGGTGCATTTGTAAGCACTCATCATAAAAGGTCTCATTCATTTGGTACACAGAAGCTTGAATCAAAGTATTCTTTATACAACTCTTGAAAAGACACTGTTGAATTTGTGCTTTAAGAATAATTATGGTTCACTCTTGGTCCATTATATCTTATCAGAGTATTAAGGAAGTAACACAACCACCTAAAGAGCCAAATTTGAAATTTAGGCATGGAAAGAAAAGGGGAAGAGTGAAAGACTGTCCTTTCTTTTCTGTCTTCTGGAATATTTTAAAGAGACTATTTGCAATCAACAACAACAATATATTTTTCTCCTAGAAAAGAATATTTGCAGAGGTCTAAGGGCTTTAGTTTAGGTTGCAAAAACCCCACATAATAAAAAATGTAATACTGACCTTCATGTGAAAAGGACACTTGTGTATGAGACTCAGTTTGGTAGAGGCATATATGAGTGAGATCCAGTTACTCGCTGATATAGCTAGTTCAGTTTTTCTAATGTGGAGAATGGCAAAATTTCTTATTAATCAAAAACTTCTGTACCAGTGACATCAAATGAGCCTGTTTCATAGCAATTTCACAGCTCTTGAGATGTATGACTTCATAAGCCATACCCATTCTGCATCCCGGGCATTGGGTAGACTGAAACCTCTGCACATGGAGACATCACAAGAATATAGCATGATGAAACACGATGCAGGCAGACTGAGCTCATGGGCTTCAGGCAAATTTCCCTCCAGGTAGGATTCCATCCTGGACTTGCAATAAGATATCATCTTTCCCAGGGCATTTGTGGTTGAAATAAGCCTGGTGAGCTGGTTATTGAGGTGAGTGCCCACTACAGCCTGTGGCTCATGACTGGCTCAAGAAACTAGGGAACTTGATTTTTATCAGGGCAGTAAGTGCAAAGAGTCTTTGAAGCTGCAAATCAACCGGTCCCTGAACGTGTTGCAGAAAAGGCAAGTCCTTCAGCATGTCTGTCTTCTCTCTGCAGCATATTAGCTTTGCTTGTGCTATGATTTGAGCAGTTGCTCGTTTTTCACATATTGCATCTGGAGTGACTCCAAGGAAACCGGGAGAAAGTCTCATTGACATCTGGTTGCTGACATATTAAGAAGGACTTTGGCTTCCATTTCTCACTTTCCTTCCTGAAATCTTCATATCGTTGAATAGTACCAGCATGAGGATCAACAAAACTTTACAGGTTCCTGTGAAATCAGGAACTATAAGAGCCGGTCAAAATTCACAAGGTGTTTCTACTCCATTACATGATAAAATATAATTTTTTCCTTTCATTTTCCATGCAAGTGCTGGTAGAAGAAGAGCTTGCAATTTGATTCCTTCAAGTGTTTGTGTTGGGAGAGCTCTTGCCACATATGTTCACAGAGTGAACATAAAAGGGGCCTGAGGATAGACAAAAAATCTGTTTGACTATCTGACAAATAGTTAGAGAAACATTTTGCATATTTACCCATCTTCTAAAGGAAACATATTGCTATGCAACAAAAATATGTTTACTGTAAAATGACATAGACAGTAGTGCTTAGAACATACTTGAAAGAGTTGGATTTTGTAAGCAACTCATTTGCATAGAAACACAAGAACATTTGAAGCCTATAAGACAGCATCAAGGGATAAAAGACATCCATTGGGACCAGTCTCCATTAACCTTAGTTTTTCATGGCTTTCTTTTCCTCTCAGGACTATTTGTTTAATTATTAAATCAGTTCATTAAATCATTCTGTGTCCTTAAAAGCATAGAGAGTAACTGCCTTGCCATCAGATTAGTCTAAATTCCTCTTGAACTATTGTTGCTAAATTTACAGAACTTTGTTATATCACTGGCAACTTATATTTCTATCACTTCATGCAAAATAAATTAGTTCTCACTTATGGGATCCTGCTCCTTCTCAGTTACAGCCTCAGACCTGCTGATTTTTTACTTAGTTATACCAATAGATGGTTGGCATTCATATTCATTTTTTCTCTCTTCTCAACCAGGCTGTGCCTCAGTGAGGCATCAAACTGAAGCCAAATTGACGTAGCACATTCAGATTTCAACCTTGTTACTGAAGAGAATGCCAAGAGTTTAAAAAGTGTCAGGCCTTTGAGACTGAAGAATAAGATGCTGGAAAAGAAAACTTTCAAGCTCAGCAAGATGATGACTTTTACCTCTGGGAGTTCTCTGCAAAAATCTCTAAGTAGCTAAATGAAAGATGTCCTCAAGCACTAATAAAACTAGAATGGTAAATGTAGCTATTATGATGCATATAAAAAAGGGAAAATAATTTGATTATATAATTAAGTGACTAAAATCCTTCTTGCCAATGCAATACTCTAAACTCTTAGTTGGGAAAAGAGGCTTTGGAAACCCAACCAACTTGACAAGTTTCAGTTACTTTTAGTTAATGTCAGATTAAATATATTTTGCTCAGGGTTTTGTTAGCAGAAAAGAGAGATTTTCACCTCTGCATAGCTATGTCAGATCATGCCTGGGTTTAGAGTTGAAAGTTGTTACCCTTTCTATGCAGCTATGTAGCAGTTTCTCTAATTTACTGTATGTTTTTGTAGAAAATGCAAGCTTTTTCTGCTGGTTGCAGTGAAAGAGGTTAAGGTTTCCTGTTATATTTGATTGTACAGCTCATGGACTTGCAAATTTGAACTTAAAGGCAAAAATAGAAATCTTTCTTAGATACTACTTTTCCAGGAAACATCTAGATTCTTCAGTGGTATTTGCTGAGGCTCGTGCTATCCCTACTCTATGCCTTAAAAAGTGACAGTAAAGCTGTTTGAGGCTGAACAGGAGACTGGATGCCAGTCATCTAAGCAGATGAAATACTGAAATGGTACACGGTGGATGTCCACACTGGAGAAGGTAAGAAACAGCAAGTTAACATTGTCACAAAAAATATTCATGTTGGCATGCATGATACAGGCACAAAGTTCTGACAATGCATAGAAACAAAATGGCTGCAAAAGTTGCAGCATGCCTGTCTTTGGAGATCTGTAAGAACAAATTAAACTACCATGTATTAATGGTAATAAGATATTAACAGTGACCCTATTTCGGAATAAGGACAATCAACCGGATTACCTTTCAAGTTCCTTTAGAGTTGTGTTTTCTTATCATTCAAGGTCATCCCTGCCCACAGCCATGCTTTCTTAATCCTTAATATTCACACAACAGTTAAAAAAGATGTCCAGTATATGTGATAATAAGTGATCTATTTCTAAGATTATGGTGATTGTTTACAGCATAAGGTAAGAATATACATTAATAGTAACAAAGATGAAACATAAGTAATCTAAAATTAGGCCAAGGAAGAGCAATTATCACCTTTGTTACTAGTAGCACCAGTGTCCCAAGGGGCTTTCTTTTTCTATTTATGGGGTACATCTTGTCCGCACCAGCAATACTACATGAAAGTGAGTTCTAGCTGAGACATTTCATTTAGAGCAAATATTGAAACTTACAGATGCTTGCCTGCAGCTGTACAGAAAAGACAAACAGCCTCCAGACAAGCCAGCCCAACAGAGCTTTTTACTTGCTTAGTTTTAGGAAAATATATGAATATCTACACAGACGGAAAATGAGAGCTAGAAGAGACATTAATAGAACCCACTGGGAATCGGGGTCCTGATGTTGCCAGAAGCGAAGTCCCTTCAACTCCCCGTGCAGTGGGGGAGACGTGAGGGTGCACAATGCCCTGTTGAAGCAAGCCACAGAGAACAAGATCCATCAAAGCCTCATCTTGGCAATGTCATAGGCTGCAAGGAAGCAAAAGGAGGTTGCAAGTACCTACAGAAATAATGCGTGGAAAGAAAACAGGAGGGAAAGCCTGCTCTGTCACAAAATGCCCTAGATATATGTTACAGATGAAATTTTGCTTCTATAGACAGCTGTGCATTTGTATTCCAGAAGTTGTTTTGGCCCTGGAATAGTCCAGTTGAATTTTTCCCCAGTGTGGACGGACAGCAGAATTAGCCCAATGCAGTAAACCTGGTCCTCAGCTTCATTTTATTTCCACTGGCTGGGCTCAGTGTAAGGTCCCTGGAGGCATCCTCCCTCCTGGAGGTTTGGCTGCTGGGGTGCAGGGCCATCTTACAAACAGTGCAGCTGAAGGCTGCCCCTGCCAGGGTGCTGTGATGGCCCGTGACTTCCTGGTGTCCAGGACCATCAGGGGCTCCCCATAGTGGGTGGCCCATCAGGGCTTGGCATTCAGGGCCCGTCCCACCAGCCCAGCCAGGAGCAACGCAGCCAGGAAGCACTAGGGGACAGCCTCAGCCGTGAGCATTGGGCACCTCTCTGGGGACAGGACGGGATGTTGCCCCATGGGTGAGGTCTGGATCAGGCCTGTGGAGGGAACTGGGGTCAGACGCAACTCCTGCCTTATCACCACAGGCTTGGGTGATGCCCAGCTGCCAGGCCCAGCCCTGCTGCCCACAGGAGACACACAGAACAGGCCGATGCTGCGCCTTGACACTCAGCCTCTCTTTTCCTCATGCTAACAAAGCTCGAGTGGTTACACAGGTTTAGTCTCATCCAGCCGGTGCTTAAAATTCGGTAGTTGTGACTTGAAATTCCTCTCCTCTCTTCCTTTGTAACCGTGGCTGCTTATCCAACCACCACTGCTGTGTCCAGCTGTGCTGCTTGCCTCTGTATCTCTCCTTACTTCTGTGAGGACATGTTTCAGGCACAAACATCATCCAAAGTACTCATCAAAAGGTGATGAACCAACTGCAGCTTCTGCCTGCCTTCGTCTTTATCGATAGTGCCATTCTTCAAAACCACCTCAGCCCACACCACAGCATCCTTCTCTGTCGTTGCTATCCCTAAGAAAAAAGGATGCACCACGAACCCTTCTCCTCTCTGTTGGCTGTCCTGCGTGTGGGCTGCTGAATTTTTAACCTCTAATCTGTGTGGGAGTTTGATCAACAGACTCTAGGTCTGACACAGGAGGCTAAAAGCCTTTGAGGAATATGACTGTCTTGCTTATTAAGCCTGTCCAATTCCAGCCAATGAGTACACAAACTAATCTCTGGCAATAGCTACCTAAAGGGTCACTGCTTGAAAGAAACAACATGATCGAATGTTCCCTTATGTTCCACTTTTCCATCCCCTTTTTCCCCCTTGAACTGGAAGACCATGGGCAATAGGGATAATATTTCTTTGTATATGTGGAAAACACCTTGCTAAGAAAACTAATTTGTACAGACAGAAATACCTTCCTTTTTCTAGTGTCCTGTTTTCAAGTAAAACAGGGCCAATTTTGTTCAGTAACTTCACTTCTTAGCTGGGCCTCTTCTAACTACTGAAATTAACAGCATATTGTGCAGGCGATGTCCGCTCTCTCAGAGTGATAAAACCAATGTTTATAGTTGATGCCCAGGCATGGTATGTGAAGATGCTCTTGCTTATACTTATTGCTATAACAGCCAAGGCCAACCAACTTTGTTGTTTGCCCCGTTGGAGGGTCGGAAGCAGAAAGGCGCAGTGGGGTCCCACCTGCGGGGAGGAGCGGCCAGGTGACCCAAAACTGACCAACAGGGTATTCCATCCCATCTGCCTCATGCTCAGTATAAAAGCTGAGGGATCAAAGGGTCAGCTCTTTTTCTTCAATGGCCGACATCTGAGGAGGACACTGTTCGTCTGCCTTTGATCCCGATCCTGAATGCAGATCCAGAATCCAGTTCCCGTCCGTCACTGAGTCCAGCCTGGGACTTCCTCAGTGCCAGCCGGTATCATGATTGTCATCCTGGGAGCTTTATATGGTTTTGTATTTTTTTCATTATTTCCTTTTTATTTTATTATTAATCTCTCATTAAAGTAGTTTAGTTCCTCCTAAACTCTGAAGTCTCCTTTTCCCTCCTCTGCCTCTCTCTTTGAAGAGGGGTAGAGGGGAGCATCTGTCGGTCCCATCTGGGGTCCCCCACGTCCCCAGTGGCCAATTTGGCCTAAACTATGGCATGTAGATATACAGAAAATCAAATGCATGGTGGAGCAGTAAGTGGAAAATGATGGTTTTCCTTAGTTTCAGTTTATTGCAATGAAATTCACTGCTGTGCCAGAAGTAATATCACAGTAATGAGTAATGTCACAGAGGTCCCAGGTAAGTGCAAATTTTGGGCGGATATCATGCCATATTTACTGTGAAACAGAATCACTGTTCTTAGAAAGGTTGAAAATGAGCTCTTATACAACAGAGAGTATTTTCCTCCCTTGCAAGTATCATACATTTTGATATGTCAAAAGTTGTAAAGAAGAAAAAGAGACTTGTATATCAGGAATATATAACTTCATTATATCATTTCTGCTGAAGAACATCCTATATGTCAAGAAAATGCTACATTCCTCTTGGGTGGCAAGAGTTCCTCAGTTGAGTTGGAAATAATCTCCTGGAAGGTTTCTTCATTGAATTTGCAGTCAAACAAAGGTATTTTGGTTTCAGAGACAATGTAGTAAAACAAAGCAGATTTTGAAGTTCTGTTAGCTTCATGCAGTGCTCCATAACTCTATGCAATATGCATGTAGGGGGCTTTAGGCTTCTCTTTATAATCATGCCTGGAAGATCAGCATTTTTTGCAGTCCCAGGTGCAGCACTTCCTCTGCCGTCAGGGATTTTCAGGGCTTATATGATTCTAGTACAGGTCAATGACCTAAGTGCTGAGGCTTATTTCTCTCTTATGGATAATTTAAAAATCATTCAATATGAAACAATGTAAAATTTTGAAAACACTGAAAATATTTACTATGTATTCAACATCTTAAAAATTTTGTTTGCTGTTTTCCTGTGGTGCTGCCATTTATTCAGCAACAGACTCAGTGGTCCAACCTAACAGATGTTGTGGTGAGCTGGTTTTCAATGCGCCTTCAAGCTGCTCTGTTGTGTGTGTGTCTAAGTATGTGTGTGTACACTCACCTGAAAATATCAGCATGTTTGGTGTGTGAGCATCAGCAGAGACATAATTCATCCTGTCATCTATGTGAGAAGCTGCAGCAAAGTATGTGTAAAAACCTATTGGATAAATACATTTTGTGCCACAAAATTCTATCACCTGCAAAGGCAGGTGTTAATGTTTCAGGAATACATACACATCGTAGACAGTGTTGCAGACTGCAGAAACCTGGAGTGTGTTTGTGTTCCTGTAGCTCTTCCTTTAGCATTTGATTGTTCGTTCAGGGCCAGTGTGTTGCTGCTGCTTATCTATATATTGACACAATTGGTTTCATGTAGAGCATTTGTTTGTATCTAACTTTGTTTGCAAAGCCTATTTCAAGATGATGCCAGTGGGGGTGGGGGCGTGAGAGGAAGAGCGAGAGAGAATATTTTTAATTAGTTTTGTGTAGGCAGGAGGGAGAGGACAGATGTACATTGTAAATGTATAAATTTTTTTACATTTTTCTTGTGATATCAAGCAGCAAATAGACCAATCACAACAGTCCAGTAGCTTTATTTGTGCTGTTTTTGGAAGACTTGGCACTGCTAAGCACCCTTATGATGCCTTATTGTTGTTCCTGCTTGACATTCCCTGTCCTTGACATCTCCCTTCCCTTGAATCGATGATGACTGCCATCTTAGCCCTCAGGCTTCTCCACGGCTGCTTTCAACTGAGCTAGCCTCATCCGTTATTTCTTGCTGCCCTACTTTTGCCCCTCACCACCTCCTCGTTTAAAGTCTACGGCAACTTTAATTCAGCTTGCAAGTGTGGCTGCTGTGGAGAGCTTTTTTGAAAGGCAGGAGGTTTGCGCACCTGGCTGAATCTCTGGTGGAAATTTCCTTGCTCTGGTGCGCGGTGTTGGCAGTGCGTCAAGGGGACCAGCTGCAAGCACCCTGCACCCCTTCTACGCAGTCTGACACAAAATGGCAGCTTGAGATGAGCGTGGTCACTTGCCTGCATAATATGTTTAAATATAAAAGTGAACAATTCACGGTAGTAATGTAGTTTCTCGGTGGATATGGCTATCATGAGGTAATCGCCCCCATGGGGGATTAGAAGCACTCGTTTATTCTTGGTGCTTGATCACACCCCAAGGACATGATTATCCCATGCCAGTAGTCATATTTCTTGTTATGTCTTATTGCTTAATTGCAATATCATACCAAAAAAAAAAAAAAGAAAAAAAAGTACAAAGGAAAAAAGTAGAGATCAGGTGAGATACTGCTGAAATCATCATAAGAGAGTATGATAGTTTCTGAGCTGCTGGCTATGTATATTAATTAACCCTTCTCAGAGAAAATCCACAGAGGCATGCTTTCAAGAGACATTCCCCCCGCTTCCCACACAAACAGATATGTGGTATAGTCTCTCTCTTGGTATCTCATGCACTGCTCCAGGCTCTTGATGTCAAAACACACCAGCTGAGAATGTAGGATAAGAACAGCCGTAGGCTTTCCTCTGGTCCTCAAGACATTTCAAATCTATACTTTCCTGATTAGTATAATACCCTGTTTCATCAGAAGCACAAATATTTTTTCTCCTGGTCTCCAAATGGGCAACTTTTACAGCAGTATGTGAAAAACATTACCGTAAAGAAAACAGAAAAACATAGGAAATTCACCTGGGAGTCCAAAGCTCTAACCTATATTTACTTTTTCCATTATGAGAAACATTTAAACAATTCCTTAACATTTATAACTGCACATCTATTTGAAATAATTGAAACGGAAACGTTAAAAGAAATTACATTTTGCTAATCCATTTACAATGGTATAAATTGCTTCTCATAGCCAACTGCCAGGCTGGCTGTTTTATTTAATAACTTTAATGCTGAGGTTCCCTGAGGCAAGGAGACAGTTATCCCACCAACTGCAGAAGGTTTTAGTGAAGTGTCCCCTGGCTATCGTCCGGGGACTGTGAAAGAGCTTGGCTAACAGGTTCACTTGCATTTCCTGTCTCTGACAAATATAGCTGTTATATGTTTTAATGCAAACTAATTCAAAGCAAAAGAGAAAAAGGCATAAACAATGCACCCTGGCAAATCAGACTGTTTTATTAGTACATGATTGTGGCTGGGTGGCTAATCATTTATCACTATAAAATATGTTGTTATTACATTTTGAGAGCCTGTGACTGAGCAATTATGACCTTACTCCCTGGCAGAATCACAGATACATCTCACATTTAAAGGACTTTTGGAAAGAAATTGTGTTTAGAAGGATAACTCACAAGCATAATGTCCTGGTTTGAGGTAAAACAGGACCCATAGTCATTTGATAGTCTTGCCCTATACCATACAACTGTATCTATAGCATTTATTCCCATATTCAGCAGCATCATGGAAGATAATTCTTTCTCCCCTCTCTCCATGCTGAGCTGCGTTAGGCTGACTTTTGTTTCAGGCTGTGAGTAAACATGATTTCCCTGCCTATGATCCCATTTTTTGTGTGTGTTGGTTTAAGTGGAGTCACCCAGTGTAGGGAAGATCAGGATTCAGCCCATTTTCCCGACTGTGAACTCTGCAGTACTCTTGGTCTCTTTTGCTCATTGTATGAAGGACAGTGTTAGATTCAGTCTTGGCCCCTCTCAGTTCAGCACACTGTTAATTGTTGCAGTATAAGATACGTTAGAGGAGCCCCACGTTTCTCCAAAGACTGAAAAGTTAATGACTAACACGAATTAATCTGCTTTTCAATAGCAAGACTGTACCACTCTACAAGTTCCAATGCTGCAAAAAGCTAATTGTTTCTGAGGCTTTAAAGAACATGCACTTTCTTACAATGGGGAAGACTGCAGAAAAAATTGTCAAGTGATTTTTTTCATAAGTCCCAGAAATAGAACACAAAGAAATTAGCAAAGTATATTAAAAAATGTGGAATCAATGTTTTTGATTGAAAATAATTAATCATTATTGAAAATAACAGAGACGCTACTGGCTATGTTTGTATTTTCATATTGTATCAGTCATAACTGCTAACCATCTATGAATTATATAGGATCATGACTGCTTTTTTTATTATTCCTCTCAAAGAAATACATTTTTACTTTCAGGAAAGTTGCCCCGAGGCAAAGACTTGAAATTGTTCTCCAGCAGATAGTATAATTAAGGATTGATCTGCACAGTGGGGAGAAGCTGGATGAATCAGACACTGACATTTCTTTCTTTTCACTTTTTCCTTATGACTGAAAGTCTGGATTCCTCCCAACTAACATAAGACACTTAACTATGTAGAAGATGTAGAGTTAGGAGTTTAGATATCCTTGATTGTCATGACAGATAGGTACTTCCAGCTGGCAATTTATCCTGTATTTCATCATTGACTTCAGCAAGAGCCTAGGGCAAATATTCTCCTGACTTGGGCACCTCAGGTAGGTGCCTGAGGTTGAAGTAGAATGAAAGCAGGCTGAAAATGTTGGTTTAGTCTAGCAGAGACTACCTGTTCCCAATTACTTTACTTGGAAACAGTGATAAATATTCACATAGCAAATCTGTAGTCACAGAGGGAGGCCTTTGGCTTGTCTTCAGTACCTTGATTCCCTCCTTTAAACATATTTTCGGATTAAGAATTGCTCAGCAGTATGTCAGGAGCTGAGCTTGGGATCCCCATCAAAGGCATGAAAACTTTTATTTAAACGTCTTTAGCTTGGTCCTATCTCTAAATAAAATTTCATGAAGAAATATGTGCCTTGTGCAGTCAACATTTTTCTGCAGCAAATTCTGGGCCCTGAGGTCACAGTATTTCTACATACAAGGACATATAGGGAGATGGATATCTTGTGCCTTGTTCCTTCGTGCTACAGTAGAAAATAGTAGCTGAGGAAATTACTGTGCTTTGCCATGCATGATATTTGCGTTGTTGAAAAATTATTTCCATAACAATTCAATTAAAGAATATATTTAATAAGCCACATGCATTGAGAAAAATATAACAAGTCTTCCAAAATAATACCTGGTTGAGATGGCTTAAAAGATGTACCCCAAAGAGACAAAAATGGTTTGGGTTATCTGTTGCCTACTGAGCTCTTTCTGTGCAATATGAAACTATCTATCAATTATATATAATCATGCTGTCACATACAACAATAAAATGCAAAAGGCCATAAAATAACAGCACAGAATATCATAAATAACACTTATGCAGCTTATCTGACCCAAGACTGAGATGATCAACAGGGAGATACAGGTCATTATCTACAAATGCTTATGAAATTCATTTTGGTTACAATGAAGAGGAAATTGGAAGATAAGTCTCAAAATAATCTGAAATTTAATCCAGGAGTATTCTCTAGATTGACCTGACTCAAAACAGTAAACATCTTATGTTCAGGGAAGCCTCAAACATTAATCAATTTGATACAGCTGGTGATATTCTTGAGTAATATATCTAATTATTGAACTTTATAAAATATTTTGGCCTTTTCATCAGTGCAACTAAATAAGCATTTCCCTGTAATACTTTTTTTTTAATGCCGTGAGAACTGATCATATCAAAATATACTAAACCTGACAAGAAAGAAGATTCATGAAGAGCAACCTTTCTCTTGGATGAAAGGACATTATCTCTAATGGGCTCTTTACAGGAAATTGAGGAAGGAACTCAGTTTATAACTCTGCAGATCAAAGAAATCAAGGTATCCTGAATTCCCTGTTGTGAACAGAAGCCCAAATGTTTGGTATTACCTGTTTGACTTGAGGAAATTCTCTTCAGTTTTATGAAACTGGTTTAGCAATACTTTTTGGCACCCCTGATTTTGAGTTTAAGTTCTAAGCCTTCTGTCTTTAAAATGGGCCAAATTTATTTTATCTATCAAAGAAGAGAATTTATTTAAGAGACTAAGATTATGATTTAGAAAATTGAAATCATGATCAGCTGATTGATTAGCTTATTCAGGTAACAGTTCTCTTCAGTGTATGGCCAAGTCCTAACTTGTATCCTGATTACTCATTTTCCCTCTGCTGGTGCCTCTCCTCTGGCAATACAAAGTTCTGTGCACTTTCCAATTACAGTCTGGGCTGCTGCAATACCCAGGCTGCCAGCTAGACACTCCTCCAGAATATGTTTCTTTAGTGCCATAGCAGTTTTTCGACCTTTTTCCCTGCCTTACGTCATTTGTTCAGTTTGTTAAGTTGCTTAGTTAGACCAAAGCTAAAACCCTGCTGACCCCCAAACGCAAAAGAAAATCCCCTTTGTTATAACTGTTGTTGCACACTCTGGCACAAACCACATCTCTGCTATTTCCCCATTTTACATATACAATAATTCTTATATCACCTCTTAAGGTCCAAGTTTTTTCTGACTATACAGATACGCAACACTTCTCAAAATGAGGACGGTTATGGTGAGATTTAGACCTACAATGTGTATAGAAATTCCCAAGGAAGAATGTGTATCCCTTTGCAAGTGAAATTTGTCCTTTCACCTGTTAGACTGTTCGTTCATTTAACTCATTTAACTTGTGAATTGAGAGGAAAAACTAGTTATGTGAAAATGATACAAGTAGAGGACAAGCCTCAGTTCTTTGCAGGAAGGAGGTGGTGGTGGAGAAGTTGCATCAGAAAGGTAAGCAGAAGACCCAGAAAATGGCAGCTGGTCAGTCACTCTTTGCCACTAACACTCACTACCTTGTGAAGCTCTCAGTTTTTGAGAAAATAAACAGAGGTGGACTTGAAAAACCCTAGGAGTCCACATTTTTATGTCTTTTTGGCTATATTGTGGAAGAAATATTTAGCAACTCTCCTTTTTTCTAGCAAAGACAAACAGTTCTTATATGCTAATTTTATCAATTTTGTTATTTTACATCTCTTTCATGTTCTTCAATGTAGCCCTGACCTTCCGAATACTGTGAATAAATTTTGTAACTGTGTATGTATGACTGTTTCAAATGCAGAGCTATATGTCCTTATTAAATCTTGTGGAAGAAGAAGACCAGGAGAGACCTGATGCATTATGAATTGAGATGTTCTGAGCCATTAAACCAGCGGATGAGAAAATCTGAGGCTAGTGCAGAATGGAAACCTTGTCACAAATTTGGGGAATTAATTGATTAATCAGGAAGCTTTTCTAAAATTCTTTGATAAAAGGGAGTTACAAGTAATTTGACTTAGAACTGCTTTTCAGCCAGTCCAGGAGAGGGGTCCAGGTGTGCTACGGCTTTTGGACGTGGGCCTGGAATCCAAAGCTCAAAAAACTCATAGGACACATTTTCTTTCAGAATGCACTTCTCGCAGACTGATACAGAAGCTAGAGCCAGAGTTTAGAAAACTCTCGTCAGGGCTCATCGAAAGGGTTGGGCTGTAGATAAATCCATCTGCAAGGGACTTTGTATGAGTCTCTGTTCTCCAAAATGCCCTTTTAATCATTATCTGTGATAAAAGCAGAAAGAGGTTATACAGAACTAATGGGAAGGTCTGTGCCATAACAGTCTGTAAATCCCTTTGAACATTTTGCTGTGGAACAAGTGCATTACACAGTTTAGGTTGTCATCAGTGGGGTTTGGATGTCAGATGTCGTGATGTAAAAGCTTGAGACTCTAGAAAGTCAAAATAACTAAAAAGTGGTAGGAAGCTTATAATTAGTGATGGTGAGAGGTGTTCTGATGGCTTGCTTTCCTTGTTCATTGAAAGCCAAGACTTTTGTAGAAATTATTATAATAAATTTCATTTCTGGAGTAAAAACTAAGCAGCTTCTTTTGCTAGCACCATGACCATTTGTTCAAAGCACATCTTACTGATCTTTTCAGAAGAGGTCAGGATAGAAAAAACTTTCATCTTAAATATTGTTTCTCATCTGGTGTCTTATTTCTATTACATGTGGATCAACATCACCCAATATATTTTCTAATCTTGCTCTGCAGGGCAATTTCTATCTTTTTTTTTTCCCATTTCTTTTTGAAATGGGGAAAAAGGAGGCCAAAGTTATGGCATTCCCTATGAAAAAAAAATATTTCTTCTCTTAATAAAGCTATTTCAATCCCCGTTTAGCTAGCCCATGCTGAGAAGGGGGAAAATTCTGCTTGAATGTTAGATTTCCCTGAAAGCTACTTATAGTGAACAAATGTATGGTGGTGTGGCAGTGACAGATGAAACCAAGGACTTTTTTGGAGTTGTTCTATCATCAGACGACGGTCTTTCTTTGAAAGTTCCTTTGGAGCAGCTGGCTGTTGAAGTTTCTTACCCAATCCACGGGGAGAAGACTAATGGAGAAGAGACTCTGAATCACAACATGCTTAGGAGGAAGTATGAATTTACTATACACCTAAAAGTGAATTCCTTTGCCTTTTGAGGCCTTAAGCAGGCAACTTCTAAATCTGTACTCAGTCGCATCACAACATGCAGCTGTGTCCAATAGGTAGGAGAAATTATGATCATCTTAGCTAACATATTCTGACATAGTTAATAACCCCAATGAAGGCAGACCCAAGGTGACTTACTCGCTGTGTATTGTTGCACACAATGTATTAATCAGAAAAGCTCTGCTTTGTGGAGCAGCTTGCAATTCGTCATTATGCTGGACCCAGCAACCTCAGCCTCCTGGAAAAAAAAAAAAAAATTAATCTTTTGGGCTAGGTGAACAATCCTGCTTGAATTTTAATAATGTGAATGCATTTTGATTTATTACAATGTGGAAATCAGTCAGAGGAATATCCCACTTCCTCTGGTGTGAATGCCACGGAAGCAAGAGCAGCCCAATCCCAGAGAGGGAAGGAGGAGAAAAAGACAGACAATAGTTCTCTCAGTCGTCCCTATGATGTTGGGTGGTATGAGGTGACTGAGAGACCACCCATAAAACTGGGCAAGAGCTCTATAGGTGAGAAATCATGTGCCCAGCTGGTAAGCTCTGATGTTTTGTGGCTACTAAAGACAGTCACAGGTTTTTTTGGAGGACTTATGACAACTGTTGAAGCCAGCTGTCCTTTCAGCTCTGTGGTCAGAAGCAGGATCCTTTCTTCCTGCAACCTTGTTATTGCTCAAAAAATGGTGCTAGAAAAAATCAGTCTTGGTCTGGGTTTTTTGCTTTGGGTTGGGTTTTTTTGGGGGTTGTTTTTTTTTTTTTTGGTGGAATTTGTGTGCAGGTGAATGAATGAAGATTTTCCTAAAAATGTTTATTTCCAAGTGACATTTCAAAACTGTTGATCATTAAACAGAGCCATGTGTAGAGTAAAATGTTGCTGACTTGACACGTTGCCTAAAATGGTATTTTCAAGGTCAAGTCTTCTTTCTCTTCCCTGGACCTAAGAATTCTTGCTGGTTTTCACAGTGTTTCCTTAGCTGCTTGACAGGTTGAGTTTAAAGTTAGTGAAGTTAACACCTCAAAGGAGAAAGAGGAAACCGTCTTAAATTAGGTCTTAAATATAAAATATACTAACACTTTAGCATAAAATGTATTTGGTCTAACAGAAAGTCAGAGAGGCTCAGTGCAGACTGTGGGGTGTGGTTTTCAGTCACTCTCAGATTTGGCCAAACTTTGTTGCCCTGGAAGGAAATGGGACTTTTCTCTGTATCCTTACTGGAAGAAGGGTTTAATCCACTACTTAGCAGTCCTAGGTTGTCAGCTAGAATTCCATGGTCCAGAAAGAAACTCAGGAAAAGCTGTATTTTGGTATATTGAACATCCCTGGGTCTGCTTATGTCTCTCTGCAGGACCCTGGTGTACAAATGTGGAGTGGTTCACCCTGCTTGTGTTATTATCTAGCTAGAGAGCTTCTGTCTCCTGAGATGTAAGGCCACAAGATTTCAAAACCACTAAAAATATATTAACACAAAGTTTTAAGGCAACTCATGCAGTCTCCTCACCGTCCTGGCATCTCAAGAGTGCTTGTTTGGCAGAGCTTTGCAGCTGACCTTCAGGAATCTCTTGAGCGTATAAATGGAGCTATAATGTTCAAGAGCTTCCTTCTTTAGATGTTGTTTTGACATAACTTGACCCTGAGTAGCTTTTTGAGAATGTTTCAGGATTAACAAAACAACCAAGACAGTAAATTCAACGATTTGGATGTTGCTAAAATTAAAGTTGTCTTGGCAATGGCAAATAAGATAATTGGAATATAAAGCACACTACCCGAGGAAGAAATTTTCCATGGTTCAAGGTAAAAAATAACGACAAAATCCTGTAATATATATTTAAGTAAATTAAATTGCTGACCTGCTTCTAATGAATGTGCTAAGAGATCTTTTCCTAGAACCTATAGTAAAATTATTGAGAGTTCCAATCCTTAAGGACAGTCATTTCATACGATGTAGTGAAACCTCAGGGTTTGCTGCCATTGTAAATTTTGATTTAAGGAAATTATACATAAATGAATGCTCTTAAATAATAAGTATAGTATTCAGGGTCCTAGGACAGAAACAAATTATCCTTAAATCAGTCACACAGTGTCTCAAGATAGAGATGTGATTACTTTCTGTACTGGTTTGCTAACAGGTTTATACATTGTTGGTATATTTCTCACTGTGCAGCAGCCAGACAAAAAGATGTCTATTTTTCAGAAAAAAAAGGACATCAACTTTTTATTGTAATTCTATCAACAATTTTTCACAACTGTATGGTCGTGAGGTTATTGAGAAAACATGTTATTTTACCCTCAAATAATTTTCTTTTTCCATCATTAACTTACCTTGTCTTCATTATTTGAGTGTTGTTTAGTAAAGCATGTAATCACTGGGCTTTGTTAAGTACTGTGAAAGTAATAAATGTACTATTATTTCAGAAATTGGACCTGCATATAAATTAATTATTTGGATGTTAAAAATGTACTTATCAACAAAAAAATAGTAAAAAAGATTATCTGAATGGTAGATTGTGAGCTTTCATACAAATTCTTCATAGTATACATCTTTCTGTTGTTTTTTTTATTTTATGTTTCCATGTGAATGCTGCAGCCCATTACCCAGAGTTTTTCACACATAACCTTTCCTCTCTTGGGTCTGAGCTTCTTCTGAGTTACTGGAGGTTTATGCCAGAATGATTCCATTTACTTAGTTCCTCATGTAACCATCTGGATTTACCAAAGTTTAAAGTAAAATCAGTAGACTGCCTGGGGAACTCTGGTGGAAATGTATCTTGCCACAGTGAAGAGTACTGAACACTTGACCTGTAACAATTTTGATTTGTGTGGCTGCTAAATTTCAAAACATGTTTCAGTGTTCACTTGTTTTTAATTATAGAAAAATCTCTTGTAAAAAGTGGGATTATAAAATTAATTAACCTAATATTTGTTCTGAGCTTTTTTATATCTCTCCTCCTTTGTCATGTTTGGTTGCTGGCATGGAATGTACTTCTGCCACTTCTTTTATTTCCTTTCTTTCTGGTATGTATAATTATATGTACATGTGTGTGTTTGTGTCTGTGAGTGTGTATGCATTGAAGGTATCAAGAATGGATTTGCATATCTCTGGCAACAGAGGAGAGGCTGGGTAGTTTTCCTGTCACTAAGAAAATGACTATTTCTGTCCTTATTGTTAAATACTCTTCTTTGATATATTCAGTATAAATACATAATGCTGTCTCTTGACTTTTTTCCTTGTCATTCCTTGAAGAACCATTAGACTTTTCCCTTTCAGGAAAACATAGCTTTGCTTTTATTTTGTAAAGATACACATCTCTCTGATCTTGTGTTAGTACTTTCTTTTGTATCCTGTATTTCTTTCAGTGAAATCATACCCTTTTAGTGAAAATGTTTTTGAGTATTTTTTTATAAAAGTAAAAAAAAAAATAAAATACTAAAAAATTGCAAAGCAGTTACTGAACAGACTATTGCATTAAGAAATAATGGTTTTGCTGAAGTTTGTATATCTTCTCCTTGCCATCACTTTACAAATTTCTAATCCAGGCTCTTGAACTCCAGTGGGAACTTTGTCAAAATATGATAAATTTCAATTATTTTTATATCAAGATGGAAGTGTAAATTAGTAAGTTATTGTGAGCTAACTTTCAGATTCTCTGGAAGTTAACCGTTTGCAAATGTCTGCATCTTCATGTTTTGATTTTTTTTTCTTAGATTACTAATGAAGTCTGCCCAGTTTCAAATAGTGCAAATAAAGAATCTCACTGCAGTATTTTAGTTCATATAAGCATATTGCTAAAAAGAAGAAAAAAGTGGAACTATAAAAAAGGCTACTTTAGAAGGAGGTGTAAACAGCCAAACAGGTTTACAGATCAATTAACCTGTACTGGTTCAATAAAATCTATTCAAGGTATTAAAGCTTTTGGAAGCTTCCCTTTTTACAATGTGCTGAATTAGAAAGAGTTATTCTTTCTTGAGAATCTATTTATTAAATAAGAGAAAATTAGAAAACTTTTGTTTAGAACACACAGCTAAATCACAATTTTACAGCTGCAGAGACTCCAAAATTTAACCCCAAATCTGAACAGGGCTGGAGACTGGGGCAAGACTTTTTGACTTGCATTCATTTCTACTGTTTATTCTACTGCAATAACATGACTACTCTCTGCGTACCATTGCAGATCATGGGTTTTAAAATACACAAAATAAGCAATGGGATGCCAATGTACAATACTCATGTACAGTCTTTCTAGTTTTAAGTCCTGATCATGAACTGCTTGTGCCACTGGTAATTTCACTACAGCCTTCCATGAAGACCTCCCCATCTGCCATTCACTTACAGTCGTGGAGGCTGACCAAAAAGAAAATATCCAACCTAACTCACCTCCGCTATGAGGAATACAGTATAGATTGAACCAAGACGTTTATAATAACTATGATTTCCTCTTCAGCAGTGGAAACATGTGTGCGATCTTCATTGTTCCCATAGGAAACTCAGATTTGGGCTTCACGGCTTCCTATGGACCCTCTAAAAGGAGTGATGTTCCATACGCAGCCAGTGATTATAACATAGCTAACATCACTGTCACTCTTGGAAATGGGTACTTCACAGGTCAGTCAGTGCTACAATCCTGCCTTTGTGCCTGACCAGAGAATCTGTGAGTCCAACCTCACATCCAGCTGGAGCTTTTAGATAACTTTCAGTATGATATCCCTCATTCAGCCTTGGAAACCCTGGGCTTGTTTGGACTCCTTGGAGGAACATAAAGTTACACGTGGCAGGGCAAACACATTTTGGCTTCTATTCACAGGCTCCTCAGATACACTACAGTCTCAGGAGGGAGACATAACCTGTATTGAGAAGACAGGAAGCACCATGTTTGTCAAGACCTGCTTTGATAAGTAGGATCAACCTTAACCTCACATCTTAATCCCACCTTCAATCTCAGATCTGATGAAGAAAGAGTAGATGATGTTACTGGAGCTGGCTGAGGGTGGCTGCAAGATTAACTCCAAATATCAGTGTGGGTGTATCTATCTTGAATGTCTCTTCTGACAAAGAGATGTGTACTCATTTTCCAGCTAAGGGTGAGTCTAACCAGGAACTGTAATGTATAGGGGGAATCTTCTGGGATTTGAACGGCGTTTTATCTCAGATCTCAGAGCAAGCTTTTTGTCTGGTTAACATATGCAAACACTGATCAGTGCATGCTATGATGTGTGTTGTAGTCAGACAAAACATGGAGCTGTCATAGACTTCAATTTGAGGGCTTGGTTCATCAGCTGAAGCTGCAAATATTGCTGCTTTTAGTTTTGCAGTTTTCTGCATTAGTCCTTGAACTTGATATAGGTGATGGTCCTTGAATAGACCACACATTCCACTTATTAGCTGTTTGTGTAAGACTTTCATTTGTGGCTAGAAAAGACCACTAAACCACAAAGCATCTTTGTGTGTGGTTTGTACTGTCCAGGCAAACCACATGAGCTGGAATTAACTTTTTAAGGTAATTGTAAAAACCCACTGCTGCTTCATCTTTGCTGCTGTAACCACTCTGAAGTCAAAACATGGTCTGACCCCTCTAGCTGAAGCAGCAGTGCAAAAATTACGCCACAGAGTGGCATCTCTAATTCCTGTACCCTACCTATCAACATGTGAAATCTGGCGGCCCAGATTCTTTAAATCTTTGTGTACATGTGTAATCTTACTCATGTGAGTTAAGCACACAGATAAAGAGAAGGACGTAGGCATTAGGAGAGAAAAGACAGAGTTAAGAGTAGCCAAGTGGCTCAGTGGTTACTGGTGTATTGACTTTAGTGTTAAAAAAAAAAAAAAAAGGAAAAGAAGAGGGAGTTTTAATACATGCAGGTATAGACACAGTTTTCCTCTGTTTGCTAGCGTTTATATTCTTGGTTTTAGCTTGTTCAGCTTTGTCTTCTGCCACACCATATTACAAGTGTCAAGTCAAAACGTCCAGGCGTTTTGGAGACTACATGTTTGTGTGACGGTCAATTGTGGGTGACTCCTTTCTAACTGAGTGGTTACCAATAAATATTCCTGTCACAAATGCTGATTTGAATTTTCTGAAAAGTAATTAATTCCACAAGCAGTCAACTAACAGTTGCAGCTGCAAGACACAACTTAGCTTTTTCTCACTTATAATGGTGCTATACTTATACTAAACTGTTCTGAACACCACTGACATATTTTGCATGTCTGAGAATAATATTCTCAAGCCCCCTCAAATCAATATTGGCAATTTCTACAAGTATGCTATTATGTTGTGAGAAAATTAGGAGGTATGGTGGGGGAAGGAACAATGTGGAAGAGCGGAAATGTAAGGATATGTTGCCATTCTTCTTTCCATGGCAATCTCCAGTTATTTTGCAGTTGTTCTGCAGATTGTAATAAAAAGAAGAACTGCTTTCAGCTATGAGCTTTGGTCTTGGTGTACTCCACCACATACGACTGATGATGTGACAGGAGGGATGGAAAGAGAAGTTTATCTGTTAACTAGTAGAGAAATAAATAATTATGCCAGTTCCTAAACAAAAAAATGTTCCTTTTTTGGTGACCCCATGGCTATATTCTTAGTCTATTCACTTCCCCTGTTGTATGAACAACACCCTTAAACAGTATTTCCAACAGTACTATGTCATTCCTGCCTCTTTCACCACACTTTCTGTATGGCTCTCCTTAAGTACTTTGCAAATCAAGTGAAGGTTCACAATTTCTTGAATAAAATGTAAGTGGGATATTGTTTTTGAGATAAGAATATTGTGGCATGGCTTTTCAGTATGTGGATATGGTAAATCCTTTTATAGATATTATATTAAAATTAACTGTATAAATTTTATTTGCAATCTCTGAGAGAGCATAAAGACCTGAGAGATTATATATTACTGTTCCATACAATACTAACATGTATTCCTACAGAAATTTAAGAAGCCATTGCTAAAAAGGAACCTAAAAAATTAATTCAGGTCCCTTATTGGCAGTTGTTCTGCTTCCATCAGTCATTACTGGTGTGACCACAATTCTTTCTCTACTCCATTCTTACACAAAGAAATTGTACCTTCTAATCAAATGTTCACTTAAGTCTTAAACTAAATAGCTGAGAAGAACTACAAGAGCTAGCACTACATCCCAGAGATTAGCTCAATGTAACCTTTCAGAAAAAGGTCGTCTTTTTCAGTGAAAGAAAAATGAAAAAAATCACTGGGAAAACGTCACCTCCTTAAATGATCTTCAATAAACCTGAGCATTAGTACCTATTCACTAAATATACCCTACAACTATGAGTTTGTTCTGCTTGCTTTATTGGCCTGATAATGACTTGCAAATAGACAGCAAGACACAATTCAAATTGGAAGTCTGAACAGCACATGCAAGAGGAGAGTAATTAGCTGAAATACGGAAAAAATTGAATTACTCTTCTTTCAGTTTATATCTCAAAATACTTCCAGGAAAACGAGCATCTGATGTATGTTCTGTTTTCTTCATTCTGGGAAACTAAAACAACAAAAAAATAAAGGAAAAATTAAAGAAGAAAAAACATTAAGTTGAATGAAGAATGGTCATTAGAGAGAGGATCAGCCACGTATGCAAGAGCATTGCCAGGCATCTGTAAGAAACAGTTTGAGAAGCTGTAGGAGATGCTGGTATGACAAGGTGCTGGAAGCATGTGCAGGATACAGGAATAATAACTGCGGGATCCTGCATCACTCCCCAGTTCCTGAAGGCCACTGAAGGCATCAGAAAATGCAGTCTTTCCAAAGTGAAAAACAGCCCTTTCTTATTTCAGTAGTTTAATCCCAGAAAAGTGACTGTTTGACTAAGTAGTAAAAAGTAGAGGCACCTTGTGAGAGGAGGGCCAAGCTGCCTTTTACTGTCTTTGAAAAGAGTTTGCAAGTTCTGCTTGCTCAAGAGATGGATGCAGGTGCTGCAACAGTAGTGAGGAGAGATAGGCTGAAAATATTGTGTCACCAGTGAGACTGAGCTGACCAAGTGAAGTAAAAACTCTAATTATGGCTCAAGCCTTCAAAAATATTGTTTACACTTGATAGTAAAGGAATAAGACCTAAAGCACTGTTATTCGGGCAGTAGATCTGCTTCCATTGAAGTCACTGGGTAAAAATCTCTTTAATTTTGGTGGTACCAAGCTGAGGTGCATTGATCGTTGCCAAGTCACGTCGAATTCTTTAACATTCCCAATGTGTAGCTGCATACTGCATGTAAAGCTGGCAGCAGTGGGAAAAGAACTACCTTTACTATTTTCTGACTATTGAAATGAGAGAGGATTGAGCGGACTGCAGGAGAAGTTGCCTGCACTTTCATGATTGCTACATTTCAATCTTTGGGTTTCAAAATGGGCATCTCCTTCATTGTGCAGCAAGTCCCTGAGGGAGAGCCCCGGGCTTCTGTTCCACGTCTAGTTCTGCACTGCTCTGTGTTATAAATGGACTCCAAAGCAGACTCTCTCTTTTACACACTGTCCTTTGAATCCTGTGACTTATGTTCGTAAAAGCTGTCTTGGCCTTGCAGTAAAATTGCTCCTCAACTCTCATTTCTGTACTACTGAGCAGCCAAGAGGAAGGGAAAGATACGCAGCTCTGTAACTCTGCTCTACCCGTACACTGTCAAAACCTGCCAACAGTTCTTCACGCAAATGAGTTTCCAGCTGACAATGTATGTTTTTAATTTAGCTCACATGGTTATACAAGGGCAGGTGAGAAGGGCCCATTTCCCTTTTTCATTTCTTTTTTTTCCCCTGTACTGGTAAATGTATTTCATCTTGTAACTCTTGGTTTGGATTAAAAAGCTGTTGCCGCTGGCACTAAAGCTGCACAGCAGGCTGAGGAAAGTAAAGCCTCCTTTCATTGCCATGTTTGAAACTAGAGGAAGTCATCATATTACTTTAACAAGCAGAAATGAATGAAAATGTTTAATACAATTATGCAAGCATGAGTAGCTGTATAGCTGCATTCTGTCTGCCACAGATTTTGCTCTGTGTGATTCCTCACGCTTGTGGATAACGTGATCGTCTATTTTCCACTAACAGTCAAGTTAGGATTTAGTTGTGAGGAGTCTTGCAAGGTGAGCTCTCCGGTGATCTGTTTCCCCTCGTTTCAGAACATCAGGTCCTTAAAGACAGGGCTGAGCTGTATATCTGACATTAGGTTTTGCTGCCACTGAGCATTTCATACCTCACACTAATATATCACTAAGTCTTTGAACACAGGAAGGAGTACCAATCTTCTGTTTTAGCTTCGCTGTGGTAATGTGTAGTATGAAAATCAGCTCCTGGCTTGTGACAGAGCAGAGCAAACCACTCAGAACATAGCCACTTGGCAAAAACCCCTGTCATAGAGACAGACCTGAGTTAGCTTGGGTGTCAGAAGCAGTGTTACCTCATTAGCATGGTGTTCCTCCAATCAATTAGCTCTGGATATATGACGCTATATTGTGCCACATAGCATGTCTTTAATTGCTGTGTGTTTCACCCCCTGTCAGCAATGTGGGTGCTGATTATGATTTGGTGAAGAAGGCTGGAATTCCTCTCATCTAATTTTGGATGTTGAAGTGGGAGCCGGCTGAGCTTTCTTTGCATTGGAGAGAAAAGGTGCACCTAAAGTTATCAGCCTCATTTCTGTCCTAGCATAAAATGAAATTTCTTCTGGTGGCGACTGTTTTTCCCCAGTGACTGAAAGTTTTCCATAAAGTGTTTTTATTTTTCTTTAAATGTTTTTATTTTGAAGAAATTACAGAATTACAGAATCAGAGAATAATTGAGGTTAGAAAGGAGCTCTTGAGATATGTTGAGTCCAGTCCCTCTGTTCAAAGCAGGGTCAACTACAGCAGATTTCTTAGGACCATGTCCAGTCAGCTTCTTAATATCTCCAAGGATGAAAACTCAACAACCTCAATGGGAAACTTACTCCCAGAGTTTGATCAACCTTATAGTAAAAAAAAAAAATTATTATGTTTAAATGGAATTTAACGTGTTTGAGCCTGTGCACATTTCCTCTTGCCCTTTCACTAGGCAGCACCAAGAAAAGTGCCTCTGTCTTCTTTATGCCTCCTGTCAGGTGTGTTTTACACATTGATAAGATCTGCCCTTGAACCTTCTCTTCTCCAGGCTAAATAGCCCCAGCTCTCTCAGCCTTTCTTCATGTTCTTCAGTTCATTAATCTTCTTTGTGGCCCTTCACTGGACTCTCTCCAGTATGTCCGTGTCTCTTGTATTGGAGACCCCAGAACTGGACACAGCACTCCAGGTATGTCTCAACCAGTCCTGAGCAAAGGGGAAGGATGACCTCCGTCAATCATCCGGCAATGGTCTTCCTAATGCAGCCCAGACTGCATTTGCCCTACAACCCAAAACTCTTATGAATTTTGTCATAAGTGAATGTTTTCTGTGAAATTTCCATTTTTATTATGATGTCATTTTTCTGGCAAGAACCAACTCCAACAAAAAGCTTGAGTAGTCCTAGTAGCATTACTAGAGTTTCTCATCTTTTCTCTGATACAGACAGGCCTAACTTCACCCAGACTCAAAGCTTGCCACAATGAATCAGAGCTTGGCCATGTTAGTGCAATAATTAGCCCATGGTGATAAGACCTGTCTCTCAGTGCCTCATTAATAGGGCTTTATGGCTTCTGGACTGTAGCTGACTCATACCTGGCCAGCTCAGAGAACAGGTAGAATTAACACAGAACTGTCTGCAGGTGGCCATGTAGGTAGGCCTTTCTCCTTAGGTTGTAAATAAATTAGGGAAAGTATGATTGGTTACTGTGATATTGGGCCACTGATTATAACTGAGTCTTTTAGGTGCTAATATAGTCTTTATAATGAATAAAAGCGGGATACCCCTGCTAACATCCTCATTGTTTGAGAAGGGGCAGTGATTTCATAAATTGAACTTTTTTGTGTGTCTTAGGCATAAGGATACAAGTGATTTAGTGTTCACATTTTATCAACTAGTAGTGAATCTCTGAATGATAAATTGGTACGCTATGATTTAGCCTTGTGACTTTTTCTAAACCTCCACCTTACTTTTTCCTCCTTTGATTTAAGTTACTTGGAGAGACAGTTACTGAACAGTAATTTGTAAGAGCTGGGTCTTCCACCTTCAGTCTCTTTGCAGAGTGAGACAAAATGGTCAGTATGCACAGTGCATTGGAGAAAATGACCCATGTAAGATACAAAGTAGTGAAGAATTGCCCCCATATGATTAGACTGGTGGCATCGGGCTACATCAAGCTTACCACACATGTACAATGTGCCGGAGTCAATGTAAGGGTCTCATGAAAAGGTCCATATTCTGTTAGCTATTCCTCCGGTATCCACTGTGTTCTGAAATTACCATTGTTTTGAAAACAAAGTAGTATACAATGGGGTAGGTTCTTACCTACACAAAAAGCATCAAATGCACTTTTGTTGTGTAAGAGGAGCTAGTAGTGTAGGCTTTTCCTCTTAATCACTCCTTCCCATTTTCTTTCATTATTACCAGAATAATTCAAAGCCACATATGTATAGGTAAGCTCCTGTAGGCTTGTAATCATTTATTGTATCGTTTGAGCTCTAACTAAGAAGCAGGCACATGTACTAGGCTTATTAGAGAGAACTAAAAATAAATAAATAAATGTATTCTCAGTCGCAGAGAGCACAGAACGTGCTTCAGACAGAGAAGGGTTGGTAGGCACAAAACCCAAAGTAGATAAGGGTGTTTGGAAAGGCAAGGGAACGCTTAGAAAAGAGCGCAGCAAAATTTACAGGCTACCTCTTTCCTAACTAATGAAGGACATCATCATGACATTATCAAAGTATTGTGACAGAGAGAAGAAATGAGAACAGATTGAGCAGAGGATGGTTTTCACAAATCTTGCAAGATATTTTTCCTTCCATAGAAAGCGGAGCATGAGAATAAGAATAGAGGTATATGATATCATATATGGAAGAGCATGGGAAGCATGAAAATTATCTTTTGATGGTTTGCTGGCTAGAATTTAGAAGATGGCTTCCTACTCAGGGTTCTTATTGGAAACTGAAAGGAGTTGGGGTTTTTTTAATGTTGTGAATCTTGGCATCTTTTCCTGCATCCTTTGTGAGATATTATTTCACATCATCAAATGCATTCAGAGGTAATTTTTTTATTTCCATAACATAGTGGATGGTAAATTTCATCTTTGTTAAAAGTAGTCTTAAGCTCATGTTTTCAGAATTTTTTCAGGCCTTTAGACCCAGAACATCTCTGTTGAGAAAAAAATCTATATATCTTGTGAGGCTAGAAGCTATTTCTAATGATGAAACCTGAGTCTTCCTAATTTGAAGGATTCCTTTGAGTCTGGAAGACTGTGATTTTTGTCACTAGAAACACGTTGGCTTATGTAAAAGCAGTTGCATGTAAGTGTAGCAGTTGTATACACCACGCTTTCACTTCCTTGTTGTAGATCAATTCTTGCTTTACAAAGGTGCAGTACCTTTTGAGTGCAACCAGTAATTCAGTTAACTAGCACTTGCTAATAAAAAAAACAGTGCAGATCTTACTATAGATGTTATCATTAATCAGGCAAGAAAACAGGCTTTCTATGAATCAGTATTCAGCTATAGGAACCTCAGTGGGAAAAGGTTCCTTAGGGATAACATTGAAGATTTTTTTTTAATATACAAGAACATTTCACAGATGATTTCTCAAAAACGGGAAGTCATGAAGTTTTATCATCAGATATCATTCACAAGCCTGGTATTTCCTTGTTTTTTCCCAAGAGATATAAATTAAGACATTATCACTGCAATACTCAGAGTTGAATCTCTACAGCATTGCAGAGATTAAACAAATCCAGGCCATTTGGAGAAAACCTGGCATTCATAAATAAGATTGGTTTATCCACAGATAACCATACAGGATGTAATTTGAACCATTTAGTGCCAGGTTACAAATATTTAGCAGCCTGTAAATCAAAGTTTTATTTTTCACAGCAATGTAAAATAAATTACTGTGGCTTGATGGCTTGATTTGTTTAGGTTCACATAAACGGACTGTTAGTAAAATCTGCCAATTTTGGTGAAGATATAATTTTTAAACATATATTATTGAAGGAATCTGAATGTTCAATACTTCTTGATGCCAACAGCCTGCACTCATGCACTGTCAAACATACAGCAATTAGTGAAATTCTTTGAAAAGTTAATGGTAGCCACAAAAGCTTAGCTCTTGCCGTGCACTTAGGTGAAACAAAGGCTCTCGTCCCTCCCCTTTCTTTCTTGCAACTTTGCATGTTTTAGCAGGACTGTGGTTAAGTCAAAGCAATTGAGCTCAAGGACACAGAGTAGGGTAGCACAGAGCTGACTGTGGGCCTGAGTCAGGTTTTACGGACTGAAGGGGAATTTTTTTCCCCCTCATTTAACCACATGGAAACTGTCAGTGTGGTATATTTTAAATCCTTGGTAGAACACTAGGAATGTGATGAGCTGTAAGTGTGAAACTCTTGTTTTCTGATATCTCTCCACTAAAAAAAAAAAAAAAAGAAAAAAAGAAAAAAAGAAAAAAAGAAAAGAAGAGATGAAGTCAGGAAAATCTAGGAGTGTAAGGGAGTGTAAGCCTTCTCATGCTGGATCGACTTTGGTTTCACCGTGGTTCATTGGAAGAATCATACAATGTGCAAATACAAAACTTCCATTCTAAGTATGTCACTCTGACTTCAAATAATTACATATTTTATTTAAACTGTGGAATTAATTACCACAGGAAGTCATTAAGGCAATTCTAAGCCTCATGTTCTAGAGTTTAAGACTATCTTCAGTTATGGGAGTATGAGGTCTAGGATTCTTGACATACATATAATGTTTGAACTCTATGGTGATCCTTGATATGGTCTTGCCCCTAGTGACTTCTAGTGGCAATGAATTTCATAGTTTAGTAACATGTTGTGTGAGGACTAATTTCCTTTTTAGTGGTTTTAATCGTAGTGCCAGACCCAACTTTTTAAGTTTCTCTTCTTTTTTGAGATACCAGGCCCACCTCCTTTTGCTTCAGTAGCTATGAAAACTAAAAAAGCTATTCTTTAAAAAAAGAAGAATACTTTCACACATTCACATTATACACAGCCACTTTCTCCTTGAGAAGGGAGAGCATGGAAAAAGGGAATTTTAAGAGCAAGAAATATTATTTTAAAGAATGGAACTGAAATGAGTGACATAATTACGTGTTTGGCAAATGTTTCTACCTTTGAAGCAATAGCAGTGGAAGCCTGAGGGAGACAAAGTCTCATAACATTAGAACCACAAACTTTCTTTTTAATAATACATGAAGTTGCCTCAATAAATCCTTATGGAAACTGTAACAGCAGCAGTTAATGACTGGTTTTAGTTAATGACCCATTAACATGTTAGCAAAGCAGCCACTAACTGTGATATTTGGTGAGAATCAGTTTCAAAGGGGCAATTAATATTAAAATCTGATGTTGATTTATTAACCAATACATTTTTAAAGTATTACTTTCTACCTGGAGCAATGAACACACACTGCAGTGGCAGTGATGTTAAATCAGTAATTCCATGAGGGTTAATAATCTGTTTTGCTCCAATCAGGCAACAGAAAAAAGAAGTAACTGTCCCTCCCCGAGGATGTTATTGCTAAGGTAAATTTCAGCCTTGGAAGATGCTTTAAAACAGTGTTCCTACTGGGGGTCTTAACATGACACCTAGAAATCTGAGCAGGTCTGAAGACCTAGTTTTGCCTAATTAGGTCGGGGAAAAGGACCTTCCATCAGTTCTTTACTGAGGAGGCCTGTAAAACAAGTAACATAAAAAAAGCTTGGCCCTCTTGCAGCCAAGAAACTGCATCAGCTGAGATAACTAAACCCACTTCTTTAATGTAATTTCTTAATAACTATTTTTGTGCATGTGTCACAGCCCAAAACTTCCAGTTCTTTAGTTTATACCTCTGCTCCTACACAACAGGAGACTCTGAGTCTCATCTTTGTGGCCATGTCTGTTGTTGGAGTCAGTGCTGTTCTGGCATGACTAATATCTGTTATGTGCTGTTAATTCTCTTTCTACGTGTATTACAAATCTGTGTCATGCATATATCTGCTTGTTGCTTTGTTTTCACCTCAGATAAGGTAGAGTCAAAGAAATCCATCCTGTACTTAAAGGAGAAGATGGAAAAGTCTGTGTTGGTACTTCTTGAGGAGCAGGTTCCATGTTCTGGGGTGAATCTTCATTAAATGGCTGTATTTTGCACACACTGTTTTTTGTTGTTCTACAAAATTCGAGAGTTATTGATCATGGTCTTCATCTTCATTGCTTCTTGGAACTGAAGGCTATAAATTCCCTAGAGAAGCCTTTTCTTAAGTTCATACAAAACTGAAAGACAAGCACATTCATGGCACGTTCATTCGCAAGTCTTGCCTGCCTGAGCAATCACCTGATCTCAGCAGGCTTCCTTCTCTCATTCCTCTTTTCAACGTGTGCCAGCCTGTGCTGTGTCCCAGATGCCCATGGCCTTTCTATCAGGAGAGCTCCACCGCTTTGCAAAGATTGAAATGTTTTTCTCCTTCAGCTCTGCAAGCGGAGTCACTGAGGTAGAGAGACATGAAATATGTGGCTGAGGGCTACTAGTTCCAGCCTCTCCTAGGGCTTTAGTCCCATGCTACTTACTCAAGTGGTTTTCTTTGGAAGTTAGATCCCTTTCCCTTGTTAGTAAATAGCATTGTGGTAGGGTTTAGGCACTCAAACATTTCTCTGCGGGGTACAGAGCGGCTGAAATTACAGTATTGGTTGCACCACTGGAATCAAGTAAGAGGCAAGGTCCCTCACATCCATCATGGGGTGACAGATGGTACAGACATGCCAATAAGTACTTTCCTGCCTGGGCATGTTCAGGCACAATAAAACATTATGAAGTGGTCAGGTAATAGGCATTATAAGCTAGCTATCGTTCCGACTGGTGTCCTGCCAGCAATATTTTGGCCAGTCAACTAAAGAAAGCATTCATCTGATGTTGACCCATGGCATTGTTTTGTTTTGTAGTTTGTGTGTGTATATGTGTGCATTTCTGTTTTTGAACACTTTGAGTATTTGCTAATCAGTTTGAGATGCCCGTCTACTGAACAGTTTACTTCTTCTGAAGCCACCTGACCAAAAGTAAGTGAGCCGATCTGCTCACAGCCCTCTTAGCTTTAAGGCACTACCAGGATGGCAAGGGCAGATGGACCTGAAATAGAAGCCCAAAAGGAATTTTTCCATGGAGAAACATGTTCTGTTGAGTAATCTGAAATCCTTTGTATTCCACTGAAAAACTTTGCACACTAAGAGCATCACTGTAAAACGGTAAAGTTAATAAAGGCAGACCTCATTCATGAATCAGTTACTGATCCACCAACAATTTATTTATTAGCTATTGTTCACATGATGATTTTTTTCAATACAAAACCAGAACATGAAACAACTGACCCCAATGAAGGGTTCCCCACATGCAGTACTGTCTTGAGCTTTGCCTCTTTGAAGACAAAGCAGATTTATTTGGGGTTATTGCCATGTCAAAGGAAATTAGAAGTTCAGTCATGCTGTTTCCTTATTGGTACCACCTATTGTTTTCAGTTGCTAAGAATCACTGTAAAACACTCTGTAGCTGCTCTTAGTTGATATGGATAGTGTTTTATTTCAGGAGAATCAGGCCTGTCTTTTTTTAGGAAACAGAAGCTCAAGAAGCTCAAGAAGCTGTTTTCCGTCCAAAATGTCTCACCCTATTTTTGAGTCTTTCTTTCTCTTTTTTCCAGAGGTGAACTGTGGTAAGAGACAGCTCTGGAAACCTGAGGAGTTCTCTGAGATGACAAAGGGAAGTGGAGCTGAGGCATACTCAGAAAGCCAACTCTACACTTTGGTTGATAGCAGTAACAGCACCTCAGCAGCAGCTCCCTGTGACAAAACACCTAATGCTGCCTGGTCTGAGATAACTTTCCCAGGACAGTGATAGCACTACGAAAGACACTGTTCATTCTGTTTCAGGCTTGGGTAAAGCTTGAAACTGAGCTGTGTATATCAGCAGTGGTCAGGTAGAGATGAGAGTGGGGGATTTCTGTTCAGCTTTGGGGTTTTTTATTAGACGTCTTGGCCCAGCTTGGTACAGCTGATACCACCTTTTATTTTATTTTATTTAGGAAGTGCTAGCAAAAAATCACATTGCTGCTTCGTGGCATCAGAGGGAATGATACTATGCAGTTCCTCACCTGTCCTGAGGCTCTGCTTGATGAGAATTCACACGTCTGAAGTGATCCCCCGACCCTGTTTCTTTAATGTGCAGTTAAGGCAGCTGAGGTGGGGAGCTAAAAAAACAGCACAGGCTGTGCTACCTTAAGCTTACTTACAACACCTACCTTTGATGTTCATCTAATCCAGCTCTGATATTTAGAATGAGGATTTGGTTGGAGCCTAAGTGAGGCTGGGGCTTGGAAAAATGCCAGCTTGTTGATCCTCTGTCTGATGAAGACTGAGAAAAACAACTGGAAGATTTGGCAGAAATTATATCAGCATCCCTGATTGAGAGTGTGCACCTGCCACTTGCTGTTCAGGTCTATATCTCAGGTCTTTCTAAAATTACACCTGCTCCTTGCATGTTTAGTTAGAAGCTGTTGACAAGATTGTGTTTTATCATCTCTGCAACCATTTTTTCTTCCAAATGTGGGATGGCAGGCTCAACATGAGGCTGTTTGGAACTTCAGCTGGCCTGGATGTGAGGAGAGACCCTGGCATATCCTGTCACATGCTCAGACATGTTTAACTAGACCCAGATGCTCTAGGGAGAGGTGGAATGATGACAGACTGGAGAATGAACATGGTAGCTGAAAATATGCTCATTTAGGGATGGGAAGTGGCCTTGTTCACTGACTGAATTAGCTTTTATTCCAGCTGGCTACAGGTTTCAGATGTTCCTATCCGTCTGAAGAGGACTTAAATCCAGGGATTATGGCATAAATCTCTGAGAGAAAGGGTCCTGGGGAATAACTGTAAGTAGACAACTAAAATGTAATTGTAATACATACAAACGCTGGGAGGAGTTAGCTAGGTATGAACTAGTCTTCCTTCTCTATGGTCTTCTTTCTTCCCCTCCTCCTTGCTCCTAACATTTCATTCTTTTAACGTGTGTAGATTTAGAACCAAGAAAACCTGAGATAACAGCAGTGCATGTTGTTCATCCAGCCCGAAGAGAAAGTTGAGGTAATTTTAGGTAATTACAGAGGGAAAAACCGATCCCCGGTTACCTTTGGTAAGGTATTAAAATAGCTTTCACATGAAGATAAGATCTTTCATAAGATCCTTCATAATGTTATCTCTTAGAACTATCTCTATAACAATATATATAGTATTAGAGAGATATATATAGTTGTACTTGCATTTGTAATGACTTTATTACTTTCAGAAAAAAGAATGTGCCAGGCAGACGACAGAAGGACTTGAGAACAAACTATGAGAAAGTTTTCATTAATTAGATATTGAAAATTATGTTTAGAAAATCACAGGGAATGGAAGAGTCCCTATAAATTCTGAGGTTATTATATATCTTGCTCTATGATTTTGTGCAAAAAAAAAAAAAATCAGCAGCAGAGTATCACTGTAGGTCTAGATATGCCTACAGTCATCTCCCAGCTTTTCTTGCCCTGAGCATGCATGAAGATGCTCATTTCTTGAGGGAGCTGGAGACATGAAAGCCCTGCCTTGTTCCCTAGCACATGCTAGCCTGCTGCACTTCTGCCAACAGAAGTATGGAAATGGAGTAGAGGAAATGTCCTTCCTCTTGTCCCCATTTGTCACACTGTATTCAACTAATGAGAGCCGTAGCTTTGAAAGTGGGAGATCCATGTTCTAATGCATCCCTGCTTGCTTTGGAGAAGGACTCCAACTCTTGCCTCAGAGAAAATGAGGTGACTATGGCATCGTATGATATCTTTTAAGTGGCTCTTGCTCTTACTATGTGAAGAAAGTATGGAAAAGTACTACTTTAGAAAAAATAGGAGCAGGGTGTAAGTCTTCTAGGCGAGCGAACTACCACGAAAAAGATAGGGTAACTAGGGTCAACCTTTTCTTTAATATTTGTCAGAGAATAATTTGAAGCCAGCTTGCTCTCTGTTGGGTGTAGAACAAGTGAAGAAGTCAACTGTGTCCTCTTCAGCTTCTCCTGAGAGAGGACTGGTGTGGTGTCAGCACTCAGCCACTAAGCACCTCTGAGCTACTGCCCAGTGAATGTTAAGGTATCTCTCTTTTAGGTGTTTCCCATCGGTTGACGTGCCTCTCCACTTATTTTCCTTGAATCTCATTCTGCATTACTTAACTCTTCTATATGAAGTACCAAAGTACTGGGTACTACACAAGGTTGTGAGTTCCAGTATGTATGAGCCCACTTAAAATCTGGCTTTGCAACAATGACTGTTTCAATACGTGAATCCCTTAGTGGATTAGCCCTTGGCTTCCCTGTGCTTCAGTTCTTCTTCTTTGATATAGGAATAACAATGCAGTCCAAACTCACAGAGATGCTGTGGAAAACAAATGCACAAAAAGATGTCAAGAGTTGAGATGTAGTTCCAAGAAAGCAATAGAAGTAGCTAAGGTAAGTCATGAGGAAGAGTCTGGATCACATCTCTTCATAACAGAGGTATGACTATTGTCTATCCACCCTGAGGAAACCCAAAGCACTGCCTGTGGAACTGGATTACACATATTCAAAAGTTACTCAATCAGCGTGAGGTTTTCAAGAATGCTTATTATATGGTCATACTGTGCATTAACAAGGACCACTGGGAAGTCTCTCCCAAGAAAAATGGTAGGCATGAAGACAGTGAGAACTTGGAATGATCCTCTCCTCATTTAAGAAAAACCCCAACAATTGTGTGGAATTATCATGTTTTAGCATTGAGATACATTTCTAGATGTTCACTACTTGTCTGCAGGAAAGCATTTGCAGTAGAGCTTCCAAGTTATACAATTAGGAAATCAGCAGCAAAAGTATTTAAGATAAGAACCAGCAATGAAACCATCTGACATTTTTTTTCCCTTTGCTGGTTCAAGAAGACATTTTGATCATTTCAAATCAACAGGAGAATATTTGTCTCGCAGCTGATCATTATTTGTTTTTGAGGAAAGTATATGTAAAATACCAAGGAAAATGTTTCTGGATACAGGATTTCTGCTGTCCATCCTATAATAAAGAAAATGTATAGAAGGCTTCTTGATATTTTTCTTTATTTATTTTATGTAAGAAGCAAGAGGAAGCCAAGTCCATGTTCAGAATCTTAGAAATAATTAATTCAGTGTTTTTGCAGTTAGCCTCAATTTGAAAATTGCTGATTTTTCTTTTTCTTTTTTTCTTTTTCCAACAGTTCTTTAGCAGTTATTATGAGGCCTTACATTTGCTTGCAGGGCTACTAATATATTGCCAGAGGAAGACTCGACTCAGGGAATTTCACCTAACTTAATTTATTGCCAATGAAAATAAACTTTTAATGCTGATTTGGGTATTGAGAAACAAAGAAAACAGTCGTTTGAATGAACACTATAGGAAACACCTTTCCTCCTCTTCCCAAGGTTCAAGTTCAATCCAGACACCTTTCCTCCCCCTTGTAGTCTCCCCTCACCATGTTTTGCAGCAAGTTACACTCAGTCCCGTTATTGATGCGGTGGGCAGTGCAGGAGGCTGGGGTCAGTGTGTAGTGGGGTTTCTTGCCACTCCTTGTTTCTTACTCTTTTCTTTCATGTCTCCTTCCTTCTTACTCATTTCCTCTGCACTGGCATGAATTCTTCCATGGGCTGCAGTCCCCTCGGAGGTGTCCCTGCCCTGGTGTGAGTTATCCACTGGCCACAGCCTCCTCGGAGGCATACCTCCTCGTGTCACCTTTTGTGTGTTCTGCATCTCCTTTTTTGTGTGTCCTGCCCCAGCTGTTACCACCTGTTCTGAACCTGCCTGAAGAGACGGAACCATAAGCTGCTCTGACTGGCTTCAGGACTGGTGCATGATGGGTCAGCGCTGTGCATTTCTGGGCCGGCTGTCACCAGCTGTCACCAGCATGGTCTCCTCCCACGCAGGGCATGGTGCAGCTCCCTGCTACCCAAATCCTGCCAGATATGCCCATGACATATACACAGAGTAGGTATAAATCATTTACTGGTGTCTCTAAATACCTTGTTTAGAAGCTAATCACCAAGACCTTACCCATCTTTTCAGATGTCTCTAATTTCCCTCCCCTTTCTCTGTCACTGCCAACATTTCCATTCTTACAGCTACTCCAAGCCATACTTTGGAGCTTGCTTATGATAACTCTCTCTTTTGCACCTTACATATCTCAAAATGGCTGCTTTTTACTCAGCGTAAGCATGATCTGCCATTTTTTCCCCCATAACCACATCATGTGACCTGTTCTCTACTACAGATTTTTCTGTCACTGCAAGAGCTTAGTCTCTGGCCATCCAAGTATACATGTACTAACCCATTTTCTTGCAAAATATATCCCAGAAGATAATTTTCCTTGCCACTCTAAAAGTTAAAACAATAACTAATTCCATACTTTAAAAGCATCAGGAATTTTGCGTCTAGTGTCATGTCTTATTCATTGTTTCAAGTTCTACATCATCCATCTCCTTTTTTTTTTGTTGCTGTTGCTTTATTGCTGAGTTTTATGCCTTTGTCACAGTCTCTTGTTCAGCTACACACATAACAGCTTCAGGTATTCTTTTGCAGAGCCTCTTTTACATATCGTAGTGTTCCCAAGACCTATCCCCATTTCACCTCTGAGTCCACCTTAAGGGCCTGTTTCTGTTTTGCTGCCCATGTGACTACAGTTCTGCCCTAGGGAAAAGCACTTTTAATATCCTTACCTTAACCTGCCACTCAGCTAAAGAGCACCTAAAGACAAGATGGTCCACTTTTCCCATGCAAAGAATGAGCTAAATATCTGCAGGATCCGGGTCTAGGATCTGTGGTCTAGATCTCAAGCCAAACTAGCGCTGTCAACTGTCAGGTGAAAATGTTATGTGCTGGAGAGCTCTAACACACTCTCTCATTGACACACGTATAAGTGGGAAATCAAACTGAAAGATTTACAACTCAGCAAGGGCACTGCAAGTAAGAAAGGTCAATAGTCAGGATACTTCCTTTAAAAATACAATTTTGTAGGACTGATCAAGCGTACTTAGAAACAAGTAAATCCTGCATGCAATCCAATCTAATGCTTTTCCCCGCTGGTCCCTCCAGCGTGCCGTCCAGGCTGCGTTGGTCAGGATGAAATGTGCACCTTCTGTGCGCATACAGTTGGCACTGCTAACACCGTTACACGCTACCGCGAAACAGATTGCAATTATTTTTTCTCCTTTTGGTCGTGCTTTCTCTCCCACCGTGGAGACTTGGTGGTGCTTTAAGACTGCAGAGGGCCGGGGTTCCCGCTGCCCTCCGCCGCGCCGGCAGGCAGGGGAGGTTTAGCAGCGGGATCGAC
>VZSZ01003699.1:635568-646867 GCA_013398815.1 Ibidorhyncha struthersii
CCCCCCCCCGTATGGCGAAAGAACCTGTTCTTCTGAAACAGAAGAAACAGCTAACTCACCCTGCATAGGAAAGAAAACTGATGTATATGGTATTTAGAAGGTCTTATTTTGCACTCTCGTATGTGTTTAAAAGGTTGTATGTGGTAGCCATATGTGTTTTTTCCGGTGCGTTCTATCTAACATTTTCCCATTAATCCTTATATAAATATATCTTCCAGGCAACTGAATTGAGAAACAGGTTTTACAAATATTTATTGCACTCGTAGAAGTACATTGGGTACAAGAAATGATTGGGGCAGACTTCCAAGGCACGGAAGATAATTCTGTTACATGATTAAGAAGTATTGACTTCTTGAGAATTCATCTTTTAATATTAACTATTGAAGACAAATGAGATATCCCTTCCCCTCCCTCCCTGCCTTGCAAAGCTTGTTTGGGTGGATTTGATTATTATTTATGTGAAAAGTCTATAACACTTCAGCTGGACGTATGCGTGTGGGCATTTTGCCATTTTCCCACAAAGCTTTGCCAACTCCCATCAGTCATGACCTGAAACAGCTGCTGATCACTTTTGAAAACTCTGAGTGCAGAGATTTCTGTGCACCACGATCTACGATAACTATCGGTTAGGGCTTAAAGTGAGATCACCAGACTTCTTCTTGTATGTATCCAGAAGAAAAACTAAACACAGAAATGAAAACTCTGGAAACCTTACAGTCCTTACAGTGCTAGGTGAAGATCTTGGCGTGTGAATTAAAACTGTTTGAAAAACAGAATTTGAATTAAATGACAAATGCTAATATGCTGTAATTTCCTTTGCTTCTAACTGACAGTAAACCCAAACTTCATACGGAAAAAAAAAAGATTCAGATTGTTCTGGTTTTCTTATTCTCAGTTTTTTTTGTTATTGTGGTTTGAATATGCTAGTCGAGAAACTGTGCTGAAATTTTAAACTTATACAGAAGACTGCTTCAAATATACCGAATTCAGCTTTTTCCAAAAAGGAGATATTTTGTCAATTAACTTTTTGATCAGGCTTAAACTTATACCTAAATATGAAAGTTAGTGAAATTCAGTGAATCGGCTTTGAAATAACTTTGCAACAGTAACGGAAACGAGGACCAGCAGATCAGGAAAACAATATAGTATTCAGCCAAGTGAAATCAAATACTTGTTTTATTTCATATCATATAGAGTATTGATGTGTACCTTGCCCCTGAGGAAAGTTTTCTTGCCTCAGCATCTAGTATTTTCCTTGTTTGTTTGTTGTTTTTTTTTTAATAAACCTGTTTTGGTAGAAATCCTTCTCAATCCATTTATTGACTTGTAACAAATTAAGCATACCTTTTTTTTTATATCCATATCTCAGGCAAAAGGAGGGAGACCAAAATAGTAAGAAGTTATTCTCTCAACATTGCTGTGTAAGAAAGACGGGAGATGGTTTGCAAGACAGGTGTACTTTTCAAGACTTCTAGCTTAACGTTCAGCTAAAAATGCTTTAAGTCCATTGTGTTCTGGTCATATCATTTCAAAGAAAGAGGTAGCAGAAACAGATGGGATCCATATATATATATATATATATGACCAAAGTGACAGAAGCAGGAAGGAAATCTTTGTGAGAGGAATATAAGGTGGGGAGAGAGGAAATAGTATGCTTAAGGAAAAGATGAATTAGAAAGGATACGATAACCATGTATAAAACAGGATGTATAAAATGGGCATCCCTGTTTGCTCTGGAGACACATTGGCGTTCTGTACCTTGTGTCAAACACCAAAGTCCTCCCCACCGTATGACTGTGGCCTGCATGCCACATCTGTATCTGGAGGTGTGGGGTGGCATACGGGGATGTTTTTGTCTGTGGGTTTGGAAGAACTATTCCAGAGTAGTGGAGAAAATGCATTTGCCGCCTACTTCGCTCTCCACTAAACTGGAGCCTTTTCCAGGTAAGACAGGCAAGCTCTTTTTATTTGCCTGTTTTGTCTCTTGCAAACATGGTATTTATGCTGTTTACTTAGTAGCAGTCACTTTATAAGCACTTAAACTCAGAGAAAACCCAACTGTGGTAACTGTTAGTAAATGTAGGCTTTTTAAACGATCCACCGTTATCTAAAAATAAGTGGTGGTGGTGAAGAGACCACTTTTGACAGGTGGCCGTACTTAAAAAAAAAAAAAAAAATGGGCAAACAAAAAAACCAAACCCAAAACAAAAAGAAACCCCAAACCAAACAAAACACAAAACAACCCCTAAGGAAAAATGAACGAGTACCACAGCACCAGTCTGTGTTGGACCTAGATCAGCTTCTCTGTGGAGAATGAAGTCAGTGGTTTTGCCACAGAATCCATGAGGTTGACCTTGGGATGTCTAGACCAACCCTGCTGCCCAAAACAGAGTTAACTTCTACAGCAGGCTGCTCAGGACTGTGTCCTGTCAGGTTTTGAATACCTCCAAGGATAGAGACTCCATAAACTCTGTGGGAAACCTGTGCCAGTGTTAGACCACTCTCACTGTAAAAATAAATAAATTTTATTTATATATGGATATATATATATATGAAATCTTTTGTTTAAATGGAGCTTTCTTGTATCGCCTTTTGTCTGTTCACTGGATACCACCGAGGAGAGTCAGGCTACATCGTCTTTATGCCATCCCATGAGGTATTTTTATGCATTAATAAGCTTCTCCTGAGCTATCTCTTCTCCAGGCTAAATAGTCCGAGCTCTCTCAGCCTTTCCTCATGTATCAGATTCTCCACTCCCTTAACCATCTTTGTGGTCCTTCACTAAACTCGCTCCAGTATGTCTGCGTCTTTCTTGGACTGAGGAGCCCAGAACTGGTACACAGTCCTCCCGATGTGTTGTCACCAGTGATGACATGACAATTGTGATTTTTCTGTTTTGATACCAGTCCAATGTACTGCTGTCACTCGTATTTACCCAGCCTTTCATTTTACTGTGAAACCCTTTACTGGACAGGATACCTGATTACTTCTCTCTCCCACGTTGCTCTCCTCTACTGCTAAATTTCTTCATAGCACTGCCCTACCAAACTTGTCCCATGAAGTACCTGGAGTCATTTTCCATCTCCAACCAGTATATCAATTTCCACTTGTTTTCCAGACTTACAGTCAAGTACTTTTCTGCTCTTGTATAAGAATTTACTCCCCAAAAGACAAGCTCTCCATTAGCTGCCTTCAAATCCTGCCTGTGGGCTTGCTGCTATTTAAAAACTCGGCAACAGTTGGCTGCTGTGGACATTGCTCATCTCGCTTAATTTAAAGTGTTTATGGTGCGAGTCACTGTAGCTTCTCCACATAACAAATGGAGAGAGAGGAACAGGGACTTCCAGGGTGCCATTTCTTTTCTGCTTTGGACAAACATTTTAAGATGGGAGAAATCATCTCTTAAGCATGGTTACTTTTGACTATTAAAGGGGGCCTAGACCTGGCTGAGAGAGAGAGAAGGTTCTGTTTTATAACCTTTTGTGTTTCTCTGGATGGCACGAAGAATGCCTTATCTTATCCGTGAACAATTTGCATTAGCAAAATTTATGTTCTGTACTCAAAAGTAAATGCAAATGCAGCTTCCTTCATAGTTTTCTGTTTCTTTTGTCTGTAAATGTGAACAACGATAGGTTACAGAAAATGCATCACGGAGTCAAAAATTATTTGCATGGTGGTGTGTAAGCACACGGTTTCTTGGTGATCTGTGATAATGTGTATAAAGCATGGACAGGCAAGAAAGGGCTTGCAAAAGAGGGGGGTCACAAGTAGTTTTTGTGACTACACTTGAAAACATCCAGTTGCACGAGGGAAGAGGCAGAGCATTGCAAGGCTTTGCAACTGGAACCTGTTGCCATGTTTGGAGAGAGCTGTAAAGTGGTTCATGGCCATGAGGAGCTGGCTTAGTAGTAGATTGTCCTTGCAGAGAGGGGCTTGGGATCCCTGAGTTCAGCCTCCGTGAAACTCTTTTCAGTATATGCAGTCTGGCCCCATGACCTGTCAGGAGTTTTTATTTTTCTGTATTCTGTCCCCTCTCCTAACTGGTCCTTCTTCACCAGAATACCTCTTGCCTAAAGCTTTTGTGAAGGTCTCTTCCTCTGATGCCATCCCATGCCGTCCAATGTTTATGGCCTCACAGAATAGAAACAAGAACTTTATGTGAAAATAATACAGAGGCTCCACTTGTCACATAGGAAGTCTATATGGTATGAAGGACAAAATCTCTTGTACGTTGTGCATGTTTCTCTCTCAGGCAAATGATGGTGTACCAGCAGGAACATCACTGATGCAGATGTGTGAATAGGGAAGGTCTGGTTTTACTTTGTATTCCTGAGTCTTGGGGCATGCTGTCTGGAGAACCTACGACAGTCTGCTGCTGTTCTTGCTGTATTATCCATGACAACAAGTTGGCAAAGAAAAGTATTCCTTATGGTTCTCCCTGTTGCAACCTCCTTGAGGAGCTGACTGGAGCTCATGATGCAAGAAACGCTTGTGGCCAAATCCGCTCACAAAATCCACACCCGTAACTCAACGGAAGCAGGAAGAAAAGCAGATGGAAGGGCTACCATTGCCCCACACGAGCAAATGCAATTTATATCTGTTTCCTTTCCCCTTTTTAACGCCCCCCCCCCGCGGTAGGCTGTTGCTTGGCAACCCTGCCTCCTTGCTCCACCGCTGCTCTGCGGTGCTGCTGCTCCCCCCGGCCCCCTCCTTTGCACCGGGGTTGGGAAAAGCCACGCTCACACGTGCTCCCAGCAGTCTGCAAGCAGAGATATTGCCTCTTCATCACCCCTTGGAAGCAGGTGGGAGCCACACCAGGAAGATGAGAATGCGGAGGACGCTGTGCCTTGGCCGAGGCACGGCGAGCTCCGCTCTTCCTGGTGCCTTCTGCATATTGACTCTGGTCACCGGGGGGGTATTGGCTCCCAGTAGTTCAAGCCTTCTTTTGTTTATGTGGTTGCTATTCTGTGTAAGCCACTGGCATCCTGGGCAGGTAACAGAGAACAGAATTTGGCTCAGGACCAAGGATAACCTTCTTCCCACATAATTACAGTACTTAATGGATTGCACTTTAACAATTATTAAAGAGAAGTCTGCAAAGCTTTCAAAGCATCCTTAATTTTTTTTTTTAAAAAAAGAAAAAGCCTTGTTGAAGCCACAATGTTCCTTCAAATTTCCTTTTTTTCCCACCACTTCTTTTTAAGAAGCGGCAGCTATGTGTATATATACATGTCCGTATCCAAACTTAGAGTAGTCCTAGATCTCTTGTTAAAAGGCTCTGACTCCTAATCCAAATAATGGAAAATCAGATTCAGAAATGAAATAGTACTCTTGACTCAGCCTTTTCGTGCTACAACATTATGATATGTACTGTGTGGCATAGCTATGCCTGTGATTTCAATATATGTAATTCATTCCATCATATCTTGGCGTTAAAATCATTTAATGCTGTGGTCTTTAATATCTTGTCTTTATACATACATCAGACACACAAAGGGGTTTAGATCATCTTTATTTGGAGACTTTTAAATGGATATCTTCAGTGCCATAATGCTTGTATGTCATGTAATGCTCCTTTCTCTTATGAGAACCAATTAGCACCAAGAGAAGCCTTTCTACCCTTCCGGGAGCCCAGATTTTCACCCAAGACAGTCGTCTGATATGTTGTGTGCTGTGTTCCTAGCCCTCACCTCTAGCTATTTTACATGCCCCCCCCCCCCAAGTCTTTTCTGTGATAGGAACAAACCTGTCTGTGTGAAGATGTGAAAATCAAAAAAATATTTCTCCTGGCTCCTCCCCTCCAAATGGGAATATTTTTCTTTTAGTTGACTGTCAGTTCTTTAAACAGCCAAGAACCTTACCTTTTCTGTTTGTTTGCAAGGTGCAACGCAAAAAGACATCTACAGCATCAGAAAAAAAAAAATAAAAATCACTGCCCTACGTTTTCATGGTGTTGTTTAAAATAGAAAAATCTGGTATTCTCTCCACTAAACATGAATCATATACAGGGTTTTAAAGTCCTTCCCACAGACTGGATTTTTCCATGCCTTACTCTAGCATGGTTTTCTAAGAAATGTCTTTGTCAGCTCCTCTCCTTTTTCTCTCTAATAATTTTTGAACCTGCTGGCCAGTTTCAATCAATTCGTTAGGTGGGTGTAAGTAGAATATAGTTAAGTCATTGCATTTATATGTGTGTAAGTGTATAAACATTCTCCTGGGCAGAGGAGAGAGGGACTAATTTCACTCCAAGTTCTTGAAAGCATTGGAAAAAGTAATAGACAACTGAGAATCCACTCAGGTCTTCAGTCTTCTGACCAAATATCCAGAGGAAATTCTTTTTTCCACTGATTCTGTGCTCACAGAACCACCTGATGGGGTAAGCTTGCTCATTCATGTCATACAGGTGTTACTGAAACCCCAGGAATGAGCTGCAGAAGAGAAGAGTAACTTCAGGTGGGGGCCGGAGTGGGGGGGAGGAATCTCCATTTTATGCTTTCAAGCTTGTTGTGTATTAAGCCATCTGCACTGTTTTGAAAGCTGCTGCTTTAATTCATGAGCATACCAAGACTGAATGGTTAATTGTGTGTATACTGTAAGGACAGGTCATGCGAGAGAGCACATTTTTTGCCAGATAACAATATCCTTGCACATTATCAGCTTAGAGTAGCCAATGGCTTCAGATGAAGTATCGCAAGCAAATTGTACTTATTCCCTTGTATTTTAGGGGTGGACTAGATAGGTATCAGTAGTATAGATGTTTTTACAAGTAATTGCACGCAGATGTTTACATTTTGTTTGTCCATCTTGAGTATTCCCAGCTTCATAGTAATAAACAGAGCATTTCAACTCATATCTTCATAATGGTACTTACAGAACTAGAAATTGCTTTTAAATTCTTGTGTCTCATGGAAAATGTTTAATTTTTGCAGCTTGTTGTGATAAAAATGGCTGACTGTGAGCTTATAGATGTAAGCATTAAGCCTGGTAGCCAGTGAATATCAGAAGGTTTAGCGATTGGTTTTGACAAGCATTCAACATTTATCTGAATCTTTCCAGTACCAAATTGGGCATGAAGTCTTGTGAGGAAAACCTGTTCTCAGAAGGCTTTTGATTCTTCTGTTTCCAGACTGATGGAAACTACTGAAAAGCTTTCCCACTTCTGCTTCTCGTCCCTTCTTAACCCCTGGTCCCTTTATAACTCTTGGAGTTTATCCTCCTACACTGTGGGTACAGTGACAAAGCTTTAGCTTGCCTGAAAATTTGAGGAAGAGTTGTTCAAGCTTGTCATCTTCAGCTTTAAAATAGATTTGAATCAAAAAGAAGATTTAAAATATTTGATTCAGAAGTTGAGATCTTAACGCTTTAGACTCGTATTTATTTCAACCAAATATTCACAAATCCCTTGCATGACGCCTCTTGGCATATTTGCATTAAAAGGGGGAAAAAAACAATTGTTTACTGAAACATTACAGGTTTTGTTTCTTTACTGTTGTTATCTCAGGGTGGTATGCTTCTGCTTTGCTTTTGTTTTAAGGCTAACTGGGACTATAACTCCTTCCTCAGTAGAACTGAAAACATTGTTAAATCTTATTAAAATGAAAATTGTAACTAAATTTACAACTGAGTTAGTTTACTTAGTTGATAGCCCCTAGCAGTTATCTTTGCCTAGTCTACAAACTAATAACCAATATTTTTCTTTCAAGTAACTGCTCTGAAAGAACATAGTCAAGAAGACTACAGTCAGGGAAAGAGGTCAATAATGAGGAGACACAGAATGATTTAGAAACTGAGGGATGACTGAGCCAAAGTATCATCTTGACCAGAAACTGGGCTGATCAGTCATTTAGATTCTGGTTTCACACACGTTCATTTTTTATTATTTTTTTCCCCGGGTCTTTTGACTGTTGAGAACTTCCTCTCTCACCATGCTTTCTTTTCACTTCCTCTCTGCTTCCCTCCCATTCTTTCTTCCCTCAGGTACTTTTAAAACCATTTTCAAAGCTGAAATTGCAAATGAGATTTTTGCGTCCTGAATGACAATGAAGGGCTCTGTTTGAATAGCTGAATGCTTCAATGGCAGATATTTGACTGAGTTCCCTAAAGCCCAAAGCCTATGAAGCCATCCATGATCTGAATAGAACCAATTACTGCTGCTGCTCCCAGCCCAGTCTCTCCTTGGAAGATTCCTTTGTTTTTTGAAGCCCAAATCAATGCAGACTTATTGTAGACAGGCCATTTTATCTTTTTCTTTGAAAAGAGAATTTTCCTGCAAGACTGCTTACAGAAGTTATAGACCAGATGCGCCATCTTCCAATATGGGAATGTGAAATATTCAGCCAGTTGGATTGTTGTAACCTACTTAATTTTCACAAAGGCACTTTGCATCTGTCTTTTATTGGGTGTATTGGTCTGCTGTGGTAATTTCTTGTGTGTCCTCTCACTTAATACGGGAACATAATGTACACACATTGCAGAATTGTTTTGCAGACCTTGCCATTTAACCCTTTCTGTGTATGCTCAACCAAAAGCTGGTGGCTGGGGGGATTGTTGTCAGATCGATCGTGCTGGTGGTATTTCAGTAGGTACTGCATGCAGGTGGCTCAGGGGACAACTTGAATGTGTGTGGCCAGAACTGTCAGAAAGTATATTGATGTTCTGGATGCTCCACTGGAATCAGATGGCTCAAATGCATTGGGGTTTCGGTGAGGTCCTAATACAGAGGTCGTCTTCTTGTGCTTCCTGCAGTACAATGTAATCTGAAATGCTACGCCCCTGAGATGCATTTAGGGTGATCATCAGCTGATGTGTAGTGTTGCCATATCTCTGTCAACTTCAAGAGACCTTCCTCACAGAGTTTGTGTGGCAGCTGCAGAAAGCAAGGATGATAAACCCCGTACAGCCAACCAGTACAAGATCTAAACACAGTTTAAGAATTTAATTTAAGCCTGGTTTAAGATTTTTGACCCTTAATCACAGTTACAGTAATAGTTGCATAGGATTTGTTTTTTCCAGAGAAGTTATAATTACGTGCAAACTCTAATTGAGATCTCTTGCTGGAAAATGATTGAATTCATTTTAGGAAGAATTAAGTAATATCCAGCCACTTAATCTAGAACATTTTATTTTAATAAAACAAACAAGAAAGCATAAAAGAGGATTCTTCTTGGTCAATAACCTTAACTAGCCTTGATTGTACCTGAAGCCTGGTCGTGCTTGATTTTTCTGACTTGAAAAGCAGCATTCTGACTGATTTCATGTACTCTGTGTGGAAGTTATCACATAGCCTTGTTTCTCCACTTCGATGGATTGTTTAGTTTAGGTTTCAGTCAAGTTCTTCCCCGAGCAGCAAAACTACTGAACCTGCAAAATTTCGTGCAAAATTGTGTCCCACCTTCCCCTCTCTTCCTTAGCCCTAGCTCAGGACTATGATTACGCTGCCTGGCTGGCTGGCTGTTGCTAAAAGAGGTTATATACCCGCTGAAAGTTGGTCCCTTGCCTTTCGGTGCCACGGAAGAACAAATTAGAGACTTACTCTTTTAGTCTGCAGCTGCTGTTGTTTTAAATAAACTGAAACATACAGAAACTTGCTTGAGACTGCTTTAAATGAAATGGAAATTTCTCAAGGGCTGCCAGACTCATGTAGATGAGTAAAGGAGGCAGAAGGGTATAAGAAGATGGTATATTTATTCTATGTGGTATAGCATTGTATCTCTTAAGCCTGCAACATGTTTTGGGCTTCAAAATGGGAAACAAAGCAATTCTGAAAGAGCTGCCTGAACAAATCTGTCATGAACTTCTCCAAAAATGCTCTCAAATGAATACTTATGCATTTCTGCTAGTCACCAGCTCTCTTCTAAATAAAGAGATTAAAGTATTGTCATTTTTAACAGAACTTCACTCCCAATAAAAGCAAACTTCCTTCTTGTTTTTTTTTTTCTTCCCTCCCTCAAGACATTTGTACTTCTGTCTGTAATTTTTCTTTAATGGTATCAGATGCTCTTTTCCACTGAACAGCTTCCCTGGTTACCCACATCTTTTTTGTAAGGGCAACCATGAGCAGCTAGTCCCTGCTCAATACTGGTCTCATCCCTCCTACTTTCACTTCAGGGCTTCAGTCTCTCCTGGCTGATATCTCAGCCAAAATGGGACGCAGGGAACTAAGCACTTGCACGGTGGCTTTCACTGTGCTTCAGTTGCGACTTTGGTTTTCTCAAGAAAACCTGGAGAAGAGGAGGCTGAGGGGAGACCTTATCACTCTCTACAACTACCTGAAAAGAGATTGTAGAGAGATGGGGTCTGACCTCCTCTCCCTGGTGACAAGTGATAGGACGAGAGGAAATGGGTTCAAGTTAAGCCAGGCGAGGTTTAGGTTGGATATTAGGATTTTTTTTTTCACTGAAGGGGTTATCCAATATTGGAATAGGCTGCCCAGGGAGGTGGTGGATTCGCCATCCCTGGAGGTGTTAAAAAAAAGGGTAGACGTGGTACTTGGGGATATGGTTTAGAAGTGGTTTTGTCAGGTTAGGTTAATGGTTGAACTCGATGTTCTTAAAGGTCCTTTCCAACCTTAACAATTCTATGATTCTAAGAATTAGAATGAAGGGCCATATACAATGCTTCTGGAGTGTGTTTTGGTCCATTCTGTATAGCTTTAGAAACATCTCCGGACAGATATTCTTCCCTGTCCAGATGTGTTGCCGAGCACATGTTCATACCAATGTCTTGTTGGGGGACATCCTTTCTCGGGTTTCCTTACAGTGCGTGAGACTGAGTGTTGGCAGCATGGCAACGTCTGGTCCTATAAAGCAATTGTCCTGTGAAGACCCCCAAATGTGAAGTGATCCTGTTTGGTAACATGCTGGGGATTCTGCAGGTTGAGATTCCTTATTGCTTTGCTGTGTTTGCTTTTCATCTTACAGCTTAAAGACAGAGTTGCCCTAATGCTGTTATGTATTTCAGAATATTGATTTTTTTTTTAGCCGTCTTGATTTAATATTTTTTCCTTTTTTCTTTTTTTTTTTTTCCTTTTCCTTTTTAGGCTAACCTTCACATCACAGATGTGAAGAAAGAATAGATGCAGAAATTGCTTTTAGTTAGAGAGACTGTAATTTACTCTTTCGCTACGGGGGGAAAAAATTGTTACCACAGAAAGAGAAACACATGAAAGGCCAAATAGTATCTGGAGCTGTGTAAGCGCTGGGAAATGTAGATACACATATTTTTTCTTTCAGTTTCGCACAGAATCCTAGTCAATTATTTGATGCGCTCGCCTGTCTGGTTTGTGACCTTCCAGAAGGGC
>VZSZ01003699.1:648240-700790 GCA_013398815.1 Ibidorhyncha struthersii
GTTTCTGGATTTTTTTTTTTTAATAGTGGATGGGGGTATTTTGGAACATTTAGGTATATGTGATTGAAAGCCATGTCATATGTGAAAATGTTTAAATTGTGTAACTTTTATGAAAATGTATATTAGCATTGCAGTTTTAAGGACAGAATACAAATGATGCTGTAGTCTGTGATTCTAGCTATTCTATTACATTGCCTCCTTCTTCCCAGACTTGAGAATGTAGCATTGCTTGTAATGTGTTACATCCGGACAGTTAAATCACAAAGATTAAATGCACAATTCTCAAAATAGGCAAAGCAGGTATAATAGAACAGCGTCACTTGTATTGAATGAATGTGAGAGAAGCACAGGGCAAAGCGTAAGATTTTCCTGGAAGATACGAATAATTGAAGCTCTAGGAGAGGGTGAGGAATGAATGCTGGATGAGGGTGCCTTCACATCTACTTAAGTATACGCTGGATGAGAAAATACATTGACAGGCATGGCCAGTCCAGTGCGAACAGCCGGATAGATCATAAATTAGGAGGTGAATCTGAAGTGCGTATTTAGGGCTACCTTAAAGTGTTTTCACCTTCTGAGTGCCACAGAATGGAAGGTTATTGAAAAAACCCAAACCAAAAACTTCAAAATTTTGCATTTCTTCTAGCAGTAATACAACTGCAACAAGTTCTAACATTAAGAATTTATTTATTTATTTATTTATTTATGACAGGCAGCGCTGTGCCTTTCTCTCTATCCTCTTCAGCCAGATACCTTGCAGGGAGAGATTTGCTGTTAATCAGGCTGATTCTGTCTGTCTTAAAGTATATGCTTTTACTAGTGCTATTAATTTAAAACTGGATTTGCATAGGAAAGAACTCTGTCTGTCCATAAATCTTATATCTCTTAAATAAAATAGCAGCACGTATTTTGGTCTAGTATACTGACGCTTTAAATTTTATGTTCTAAGCTAGTTAGTCCCCCTTCCAGGGGTTTCTGAAGAGCAGAGTAGTTTTTGCTTTATGAGGTTGAAATACTAGGAAAATCACTTGCATTTATCCCTTGATCTATGAAGTCAGTAGCAATTTCACTTTCGGTATCCATGTGGTTTTTGATCAGACACATGAATTTGTATCCCAAAGATTTTTCTAGTTTTAGTAGTATAACATATAAATGACAGACGCATCTGCGTAGATTCTATACTGCCGCACAGCAACATTTTTAAATCTAGATTACTAAAATAAAATGTTTTTCTGTGACAATATTTTAAGTTGAAAGCATTGTAGAAATAGGTAATGGATTGTTCAATGATTCTTTGCAACTTAAGGAGTATTTTTGGTTTTGACATCATACTCGATGTCAAAATGCATATGCATTTAGGATCTTTTTAAAGGAAAATCTTGAAAACAGCACCTACCTTCATGTTAAGACTGAACAATTGGTTTGGTTTATTTGTAACACTTACTTGGACCATCACAGCAGAGTCAAGAGTCAGAGAATAATATTTTTAAAGGACTTCAGATTTTAATGCAGTGTCGTATCAAATGTGTGTCTCTTTGAAGGAAATGACTGCATATATAAATAGATATGTCACGTACACCTTTATTTTCATTATTCAGTCTATAACTCTGTCTGAACTCCATTGTGTGAGAGGCAGTATTCTTTTATTACTGTATCGGGGGGAGGCTATTAAAGGTTGCTTGGCTTCTGCCGTTGCCTTTTCTGAACCCCTTATGGAACCATACTGTATTTACCCAAAGCACAAGCACATGTATGAGTGGTTTTCAATTAAGTATGACTTCTCATTCTAATTTTAACTTTAAAATGTGTAAGACTGTTCATGTTGCTTTTGTTGTTGTTGTTTGGGGGGTGTATGTGTGTGTGTTTTTTTCTTTTTGAGGGGAGAAATAGCTTAAAAAATAAAACTAAATGTTATAGGTTAAACCCTGTACTTGTCAGCTTGGGCTAAATTTCTGTTGAAGCTAATGGAAACCATCTGAATAACAATAGCAAGGTTGGCCCCAATATTTCCCTACAGTCACTCAGCACACATACATTTTGTCAAAGTAGATATAAGCAGTGTCACTGGGTAGGCTTTATGTTTGTGAAATAGCTTCCTTCTGGGGACAATAAAATACTGACGTGCTGTTACGTCCAATTAGTATTTCTGAAGCCTGAAACAAAACCTTCCTGAATACCTGGTTGAAGTTTTTAGGTTTTGTAAAGGCTTTAAACTCTCATTGTTGCGAGTTTTTTAAAAGAACAGGTAACTATTAACCATAAATGCATTGCAGCCTTAATAAGTGCGTGGGATGATATAGACATCAGTGAGAGCTATGCAGTTAAATTCGCCACTTTGAAAGCCTGAGTCATGAAGTTACAATCCTGAGCAATATTTTGAGTTACCTTCAGAGTTACTATATCTGCACTACCTTCCATGTTACTATACCTGAGTATTCCAGAAGCAAGCATGTAAATTGGACAGCGAATGTCTTCTGTAGCCTGGCCATAATTAGTAAGGGTGGCATTTCTCTAATTACAGAGAGAGGAGGAGGGAGAAGCGTAGGGTAGGCTGTGAGGGGAGAATGGCCTCCTTCAAAATCCTGACTCTTTATTGTAATTACTGTGATAAAGTTATTTCAGAATTAGGATGCTGTTTTCAGCAATGAGTACCTTTCAGTATCACTTAATCCCTGGCAGAGGCATGCTGAACCCATTTGCGGGCTTCTCCCCGGCTGCGTTTCTTATGTGCCTGCTGTCCACAGATGTTCTGCTGAAATCAATGGAGCATCAGGAGGTACCCCGTACAGTACAGGTGACACTAAAAATAAATTTCCATTAAAATTGTTTCCTGGTTGAATCCTTTCCCTGCCCTGTATCTATCAACATGGGTTTTAGCAGCATATTAGAGGACTGAGAAGGAGCATACTGAACTGAGAGCGGGGGTTAGGCTAGTGCACGAGTAGTGACAGCCACGGTGGTACTAATGACACTCTCCAAAGAAAATGGTGACTCTCGGTGTTGGGGATGAAACATGTAAGGAAAAGAGCAAAGGGGTCTCTTTGTAGGAACATATTGTAATATGTGCATAGCTTATCTGGAACTGTGTAACCAAATCCTTACCTTAGAAAGTTTAATGCATGTGCAGAAAACATTTAGCTTGCTATATGTTTGTGGATGGCACTGGACAGCTGATGGTGGTTTTGATCTGGTGTTACTCAAGCTATGAATAGCTATTAAGTAATCAATCGCCAAATGCCAAATAGAGAAAAACTGTTTTAACGAGGCAGTCAGAGTACGTTGGAAATATCTTTTTCCATTTCAAAAGCAGCATTTCTCTTCAGCTCAGGCTGTACCGATCCCCAGGCTTTGGGGCTCGCCGGCTGGGGTTTTTGTCACTCAGGAGTGGGCAGCGTGCTGTGCCGCTGCCAGCGCGGCGGCGGAGAGCCGGTGCCACACGACACTAGTGGGCAGCAAACCACACGAGTCTGGCAACGTTTCTGAAAAGCCGTGGGAACAGACGGTGCCCGAAGGAGGCATTTTGTTTCCATTTTTCTATCAGTGGTCACAAACTTTTTAACTGGTGGACGCTGTGTCTTCTTTTCATAATACTGAATAGCAGATGAGTGTGACAATGAAGGTATTTTTGGTAATGGTTTAAAATGAAGTTGATTGCCACGAATGGTAAAAACAAACCCATAAACCCTGCTAAATAGCTTACAGATCTGCATTGTGATTTCAGTGTCGCCTCTTTACTGATGCTGCTGCATCCAGAAAAGTTTAGAGGTCGGTTTTAATTTTGTTTGTCCTTGAGTAAACTCTTGTCATGTAATAAACCAATACATTTAATTATTTGGAAAAATCTTGTGGGCTTTGAGTAGCTCTTCCAGAAAGTTCCTCCACCTTATGAGCCATGCAAGTTTCTGTTACAGGAGCAGCTGGGCTCAGGTTGGACCTCAACTTTTTCTGTCTTTGCCTGGATGAGTGTCTTAATATGCTGCTCTCTCAGGTGCGGGGCTTGTTTGGGGTGGGGAAATAATCTCCTTCACCAATTTAAAAAAAAAAATTGAATTTACAAAAAAAACCCCAAAAGCACTGAAACTAAACATCTGTGGTGGGGTGGGGTAGTGGGTTGAGGAGCAAAATAGATGGAGGTCTTTCCTTTCCCTTAAAGTTTACTCTAGTTAGCAAGTTAAGATGTGTGTAGGATCAGGGCCTGTTTGAATATACCACTCATTTAGCCTTTGATTTTAATTGGAGCATGCCATTTATCAATCTCCCAGCCTAGGACTCTTTCAGATTTCCAGTGGGAAAGATGCTAGTTCCAGCTTTCACTTAAAAAAAAATTAAAATCAAATAATTGTACCTTAGAATAATTAAGTTGAATATAATGTTTTTTTCTGCTTTCTCCAGCTTTTGAAGTTATTTCTTTTGAGATACTGAAACTCTAAAAGTACTAAAAAAAATCCATTTAAGCAATACAGGTCTCTAGATCAGAATACTTAATTATTTCAAGGTGAATGTGTAGGTGTATGCAGTTAAAATTACGTGTTTCACAATATAGTTTGAGACATTTCACATTCCTTCTTGATCAGCACTCCCTTTTCCTTTAACCTGTTCTGAAATCAATGAAATTAAGATTTCAAACTATGTTATTCTTCAAAAGAAACCCTATTTTCTCAGTCTTCACCTCCCCATCTCTTAAAAGCATTTCATCAAGCAACTGGTATTTTCAAAAATAAAATGAATGAGAGGCATTTCATAAGAGCCTTTCACAGCACAATATTTTAGAGCACTGAAGAGAACCTCTTTAAGAGCAAGCCACAGATTCCTCAGGTACTTGTTAGCACTGTGGGCTTTTCTTGCCCGTGCTTTTCTTTTTATACTGCCATTCACTAAAAAATTCTTATTACCTCATAAGTATTTTTTTCCTCATTAGGGCATTGGATTACTCACCAGAAAAAGAGAAAGTAGAGTATATCAATATATATCTTTCATAGTGGAGTGGGCAACAAATGTTATGATACATACTGAGGAAAGAAAGAAAGGCAAATAGATGGACAGACAGGATGACAGAGATTAAAAAGTCTTCCCAGAATCCCTATTTAAGCTATTTTTACTTAGAAGGCAGGGAGTAAGATTTAAGAGTGAGCCAGCAATCCTATTTATAGAAAGCCATTTTTAAATGCAAAGGCTTTGAGAAAGAGAGTCACCTCCATACTAAACACCAGCCTCCCTGGAGCTTCCTCGTAATTGAGGGAGAGAGCAGCCCGGCGACCCGAGCAGAATCACTGATGTGCCTCTGCTGAAGCTTCCAGAAGGACAAACCCTGCACAAGCACAGGAGCATGGGCCACGGGGCATCCCGAGAACACATCTGAAAATAGCACCCTGGTAGATAATGAAGTGGCAGATGCAAAGGCACATAAAAAGACCACTTGAAATTTTTTTTGCTTGGTTAATATTCAAAGCCATTACATGCATGCCACCGTATAAGCTGAAGACCAACCATCTTGCTCATGTGGCTCAACCTAATATGTCAGGGATAACAATTCCTTCTGAGATTTTTAAATACATATATTTATACACATATATATGTACATCTATATAGCTTGTAATTGCTTAAAAGCTACTGTGTAAGGAAAATCTAACACTTGCTTTACTGTCCAAGTATACTGATGCTATTTTCTTCCAATTAATTACACGGTAATCCCATGCAGAAGATTTATGGCTTAAGATTTGTTTGTACTAGGCCAGAAATTATTCTTAGTAACTTTCTGTCATCTAAAGTAATGTTTTGAGTAAATTTTGGGGAGCCTTCCAATGTTTTAAGAATATCAGAAACATAATTCTTGAAAGGAGCTGGGATCTTTCAATGCAACTAGAATATAATTATGTTGCACTGTAGCTGTGAATAGTTGCCTATCTGCATAATCTACTCACAGTGACTCTATAGATAAGACAGTGGGGTTACTCTGTCTATATAAATATCTGTTGGCGTGAAATCCTCCCATGTGGTTTTGCAAATGAGTGGCTTATGCTAATCCAGCTTGCTAAGGGTGTTTCTCTCAGCACTTTAGAGTGGCAGCCCTCCATGGCTCCAGTTTACAGGTGCCACCAAATTAAGCGACTTGATGGAAGTGTTTGTTTTCAGTTCTGTTCCTTAGAAGCATCTCCATGATAACATGTGGTTGTTCAGTAGAGTTTCCTAGAGGTTTAGTAGTTAGTATGAATTTCAAATATCAAATGTAAGTCCTTACCACTTGGTTCTTGTTTGAGCTGACAGAGAAGGCTAGCTTGGATACTGAAATGTGAAGACTTGGAGGAACCCGTATATTGTTGTTACAGTATGTACTGGACCACACAAATCACATGGTAAGATTTGGGTGCACCAAAATGCTAGTGGGTTGCTTTTTCCCAGACCATGGAAAGGCGATGAATAAAATGTAAGCTCTGGCTTTTGCTAAATTGTCTTGCATGATTCTTTTTTTCTATCAAAAATCATTGTGTTGGGTTTCTTGTTTGTTTTTGGTTTTCTTTTACAGTATTACCTTCTGAAGTCTTTGGGGTTCTCTGTGACAATGTTGTTATTTGGAATTTTGGCCCTGACTCGGGAAAAAAATGTGAATACATAAAGTCAGTCTCTTGAAAACTAAGCGGTGAACACATGACATGCTGTTAGACCACTTCTGGCTTGAGCTAAGGAAAGAGGAAGTCCCTGACAAAGTCCTTTTTGTTATGAAAAGGAGATCTTGAAGTCCCTGGAATGGCATCTTGGTGGAAAATATGTCATCTAGGCAAACCAGGGCATAAGTGGACCTCAGCTTAAACAGAAAAGGCCTCTTATGGTTCACCATTCAGAAGGTCCTGCACGCACTGCACATTCTCCAGATGAGTCTCTTCCTCCCATTACGTGGCTTTTCTGCGGGGTAACTTAAAAACCAGTTCACATATTATTTATAGACAAGTTGGTGCTAGTTCATGCTTTCAGCTGTATATATTTACCTTTCTTCCTAGTTTTGCTGTGTGACCTGAAGGTTTATCTTCCACCATGACAACCTTTTCCACAGCACTGTTGTGTAGGGTTCTAGAAACCAGATTTTTATCTTTGTGAGGGAAAAGAGGAAAAGCACAGAGAGTAACGTTCGTGTGCTATGGGACTTGAGTGATGGGTGATGCTTGCCATGGTTTTTGTCATGTCAATGCTGGCAGGAGCTTTTTGTTCTCAGTGTTTTGTAAATACATATTTTAAAAAATACAAAATGGATGCTCAGGGGAGAGGGAGGGAAGGGGTGATCTTTTAGTAGGGAGATTTTTATTAGGGAGGGTAAGGGAGGGAAAAGGGTGAGCTTGAAACTATATCAGTATCTAGACAGCATTGCAAGGTATGATAAGAGGAAAGGTGCTCAAAGAGCATGAAGCCCTGTGGGACAGCAGGAGGGCAGTCCCTGAAGGCCATGTATGAGGTGGACAGCTTATGGTGGGAGGCTCTCAAGTCTCGGCTTCAGTTTGCTGTGGGGAAGGCAAGGCTGAGACTGTTCCCTTGTGAGCATGAGCTGTGGGTGCGGAACAAAACAGCATGTGGCTTTGGGACTCGTCAGGGCTGGTCCCCATGACTCCATCTTGGCTGCTGGTCTGTGCTGGGGAGGAAGCTGGTGCTTTGCATGGATCCTGCTGTGCCTTGTGAAGGGAAGCTCAAACGCCCAACCGCCCTTGTCCTTCACTTGTCTGTATTCAGATTTTTCTTTCACTTGTGTCTGCTCATGCTATTTCTCTGTGCTATAGGCTTAATTTGAGGCCTACAACCCCTCCTCTCTCCACCTTATTCTTACAGTTATTTATATTTATTTTGGCAGCAAAAGTATTTCTCCTGTCCCTAAAAGCTTTTCCCCTGAGGCAACAGGGGAACAAATGTGGCAACACACTTGGGGGAGTGAGGAGGATCAAAGACGGAAAGCAATCCTATGAATGTCGGTGTGGCTGTAGGGTAAGAGTCCCTTGTTTAAGTGAAGGAGGAAGGAGCTGACCTCCTTTATTGGGCAGAAGGGAGATACTTAATCCTCAGAAAAAGAAGCTGGGCTGTCAGGCAAGCCCTGGCAGTCATGATTTGCTGTTCAGCTGTTGGGAGTGGGAACTGGCAGGTTTGGTGCAATGGGGTCTGCTCAGCGCAGGCACCTGAATACCCAGCCTTGCTTCTGGAGCCCTCTCTGGATGAGGTCTCCGGAGAGCACTGCTGGGTGGAGTAAGATGTTTCCAACTCACCGGGTTGCTGCCCCACCAGAGAGCAGCTCTTTGTCTCTACAACAAATTGGAGAGCTGCTTGCTTAGCAAGTCCTGAGGAAGACTGTACAGATCTGGTGGGAACACAGACTAGAGTAAGGAATGTGGATAGCTTTTTTTTTTTTTTTTTTTTTTTTTCTTGCCCCCACTGGGGAAGGAAGGTTTAGGTTTTAGCTTTTCTGTCCTGGTCTAAAATAAAAAAACCTGTCCAAACTCCTTCCTTTCTTCACTGACTTTTGCCTTTAGCTAGTGTGTTCGTGCTTGAGAAGAAGCAGTGCAACTTCAGAGAGATGTGACTGTCCTGTTGAAGTGCGACATGCGCTCAAGCTGTGTTTGTTTCACTAGTGACAGAGCTAGAGGCCTTTTTGAATGTCTTAACCAGTGGCACATGTGAAGGCAATGCAGAGGAAAAGAAATGTCTGTCTGAAGACACTGTAGCTATAGGACTCTAGTGCATATTTATTATGTTCAAAAGTTAGTCCCTGGTGGATAAAAGCAATTACAGTATTCCTACCACATTTCAAAACACATTTCTACAGAAGAGAAGAATGCTGAGTTTTAGTAATTACAAAAGGAGATAATGAATTTTTTAAAACATTTTCCACAGCTAAATAAAAGTAGTCCAACTGCTACTTAATTTCAAGAAGTTTTGAGAACTCTTTGGATCGGTACATTGTGTTTCTGTTTTGGCCACGTTCAAAAATAACAGCTTTGTTTGACCACTATGTAATGAAGTTACTCTTCTTCCCCACATTGTCTCTGCTAGCTTCAGTCCCTGGTGTGGACACACATTGGAATAATTGGAGTAGGAGATTAAGGTTGGTTGAGCACCTTAGCTTTGGCATTTCCTAAGGCATGTGCATTTGGCCTCCTGCTCAGAGAATTTTATTTTAAATAAGTAGCATGTATTAAATAGCTAGCAAGTGGAAAATGAAGGCATTATGACATGGCACAGTGCTGGTACTCTTATGAGGTTAGACAGTGGAAGATATGGGAAGCTGCACTTCTGATACCAGCAGGAGATGCTGCTGTTTGGCTCAGGACTGCTGCCCTCTCAGCAGGCAGGAAGAGGAGAGAGATCTAGCGATGGGTTTGGGGAGATGGTGGTGGTTGTCTTATGTTCCAGCATGTCTCCAGCCATGGTGCAGTCTCAAGCAGGTGTTATCAGCTCTATGTCTCTCCCCTCTCACTTTTCCATATTGCAGTTTTTGTTAAGGCGATGCAAAATTCTCCCGGCTTTGCTTTTAAGTTTTTGCTTGGGGGGGGAGCTTTTTAACTTTTCAGTTGAATTACTTTTACTTGTTAATTAAGTGGACCTCATGTATGCTGGTATATGATCTCTCTCTTTGAACTAGGAATGCATGCAGTATGGTGGTTCTACCTTTCTGCCATTGATAAACTAATTTATTGCCTTTTATTAGTTCATCTATCAGTCACTTTTCTTATTAAAAGCGTGACAATGCTTTAAAGTGATATACTTTGTTGCTGGGATGTTTTCTGGAATTGTCACCTGCAGTGGAGAGTTGCATGCCACTCTCATGAGAGTTTCCAGACTGCGTATACTGATTGCACATAGCAGGGTGTCCAGTATGAAAAAATCCTGGGGTAAACTGGCCCAGTGTTGTAACTGGTTACCTTATTTTATTAATGTACAGTCATTCTGAGAAGCTGAAAGTATTAGTAATATCTCTGTAAGAGGGATATAATCAATTTAAATTAGCTCACAGTTGAGCCTGTAGGATCTGGTGTCTTTAAAACGTAGGTAAGCAGCTCATCAATATTATGTAAGGAAGCAAAATGTAGGAAACCTTTTCCAAGTCCAATCTTATCTATAAATGTTGGCGTTCATTACATTTAAATGTTTTTATTGTCCTGAAGAATTATCCATTTGAAAAGCTAAACACTTACTAAGAATAATTCAATTACATTATTTTATGTAAAAGTTCAAACAAAAGACACCTAGGATCCTATTCCCACCCCCAACGCCCTGCTTCTCCCCTTCCTCCTTCCAATACAGTCTTCCAGGCTTCCTTCTGTCCATACATGTCTTCCATCCGCTTTCCAGACACAAGTATCATTTTACTGTATGCGTAAAAATCAGGGGTGATTTTCTGGTCTCTCCAGATTTCTGCTTTTGAAAAGTGGCGTGATTTTACCAGGAAAGCTAGACAATATTACACAGAGAAGCTCCCTTAATATCTCTTGCTTTCCCATTCTCCCCTGCCCCAAGCCAAAAAACCCAGCTGATTTAGACTAATTACTTCAAATGCAGTTTGTAAAAGGATGCTAATACTTTGCTGTATCCCTGAAGGTCATCTAAGCGATCTATAGTTAAACATTCATGTGGGAGACTCCGGGGGAAAGAGTAAGGGATGATTCTAATGGAAACATTGTGGGCTAAAATGTTTGCTCGTTCTCAAGTCCTCGTATGGCAAACCAGTGTAGAGTAGTGGTCCTGTGCTTTTACAGGTCTTCCTTAAATCTGAATAAAGTATAATTTGCAGACCCAGCTTCAACATCTTCCATGCTGGAGAGCTATATGTGGTCTAGGACTGGAATATTTAAACTACTTCTTTAGCGCTATGATCCTCAATCTGTGTTGTGTTTTATTAAAGAAAAAAAAAATAAAATCTGCGCATGATCTTGCGTCATTAAATTGTGCTGGATGCCCAAGGTGTTTCTTCGTCTGTTCCTCTAGCAGCTTTTCCCCTCAAGTGATTATGCTAATTAGTGTTTGATCAGATGATTAAATTATAATTCGATTAATCCTATGTGCTAAATGCTCTGAATGCATTTCCATCGCCTGAATGCCTTGTGCTTAAGCGTTCCTGTTTGCAGCTTGATATGAGGCTCTTGCCTTTTCCCGTACCTAATGGATTTCCGATACTAAAAACACTACAGTTCCTTTTGACGTTGGGAAGCAAAAGAAAGTGCTTTTTGTTTTCCTAGTCTACTGAACAGAACCAGAAACATATATGTTCCCCCAGATGATCTGAATGTTTGTAGGGATTAAAAAAATGAGGGGGAAAAAATGATCCAAGCTTTTCTTTTGCTCATATACACATACCTCGCATCCCATTCACAACTATCCGTTTCCATTCTGAGTGGTATTTTCCCCAAATAATTCTCCCTTTTGGTCCAGAAGACTCTCTTTTTTGCAGAACAAATTGTTTTCTACGTGTGTATGTGAGGGAGCGAGAGAGAAGGTTATTTTTCCTCCTACTACCTGCTTTCCCCTCCCTTTCTGTCCAAGTTTATTTTTGCATGTCATCTGTAGGAGATAATCTCCATCAAGGGTGTAGAACGGAGAACACCTTTGTGCCACTAAGAGATTAATGTTTAGCTGTGGCATTACTTGTTTTGTCTTTGGTGTCCTGCATTTTTAGGTTGTCTAATTTCATGTGACTAGGTTCTACATGTTGGAGAAAAAGAAAAACAACTATAAAAAGCCCCCACTTTTAAAGAGGAGGTACTTTGGCTTTGCATATTAAATATAAACAGGTGTTATACAGCTAGATGTGTTAAATCACTTCTCCATTTTTGTGAAGGGAGGCATCAATGTCTTCCTCTGTCAGAGAGTATTTCATAGTAATGAGTGGCCTGAGTTCAGAGAGAGTATGCTAAATTTAAATCCTTTTGTTTGTTTTCATTCTACAGTGCAAAAAAAAAAAACCCATCGTGGAGCAACATCCCTCCCTCTCCCCCACTCCTCCTCTCCTGAATTTATCTCAGGGGAAGCGTGAGACAGATTGAACATTGGGTTGCCAAGACCGGTCTAGGGGGACTTTGCTTTTCTGTAGCCCAGGTGTGGGAAGGTAGAGCAAGGGAATAGGGATGTAAAGGATGTTTTCTCTTGCCTCTCCCTCATTTTGTTTACCTTAAAAGCTGTCAGGGATTCATAGAGCTCCTATAACATCTTATTTCACTCCTTTCAGACTGTAGGAAACAATTTTACCTGTGAGGTGACTGGCATATTACAATCTATTACCAGCTATAAAATGATACGGGGTGAATGAATCTCCATAATTAAGGTCGTAGAGGCCAAAACCACCTTCATGCTATTGGTCTTTAAAGTGCAGTTGTTAAGCAGTGATTGAATATTGAGATCTTGTCAAGCTTATAATTTAAGAAAATCCATGCCTTGTCAATGACTTCATGCTTTGCAAGGGACTCTACCCTGTGAGTCTCACTCTCACCCTTGGCTCACTAGTTTATACTTTTGCCTTTGTTAGTCGAGTGAGTATCCCAAGCAGTTGTCCCACTCGCTTACTCCCTCCAACCAGATTGTGGGTAGATGTTTGTTTTGTAAACATCTGTGTAGCTTTAAGAAGTTACAACCTACAGCTGTCTACTGCTACGGGGCTGGCAGGGGTTATTGCCCCTGCAGGTTGCCCCAAGAGTAGTGGTTTGTGTGAGTGATCCCTGATCCCTCTCAGCAAGAGGCCAGATGAATGCAAACGTCCTGTTTTAAATTGCAGCCCACATAGCTGTCTGTAAGCAGGACTGTTCACATGAATCACTCTGCTGTCATAGTTGTGTGGGGTAGAAACCTCCATCTGGAAAGCAGTGATGACTAGCTGGAGGCAGTAATGCCTTCAACCAATTCAGATAAATAGACCTGGAAGTTGCCTTGTGTCAACATCCCCATTTTAGAACTGAAAGAATTAGGCTAAGCTGAATTAAGGCTCTAATTCTAAATGAAAGTGCTAGCTTAGGATGCTGCTTAGCTCATTCTTTTTTAAAGTTTAATTTCAGATTCATTTCCTGAGTATCCCCATGTGGACGGGTCCTCAGACTCTGCCTAGCCTTGGGTAAGCTACTTAAGCTTGTGACCTGAGAACGTTACTGCAAAATAAGCTAAAATGTGTGTGGGAAGCACGTTAGATATTCCATGTGAACCAGTTGTATGCCTGCTCTTTTTCTTTATAGCAAATGTCCTCTGTGTGGTCTTCCACAGCAGACAGAGGTCAGCTTTGTAAAGGTGGTCTTGAAGTAGAGGAAGGATATCCAGGTAGGAAACTAGCAAAATGGCTGTAGAGGATGAGGTACTCCGAACTATTCGCCTTTAAGACTTTAACTCACTTCCCTGTCTGTGTAATGGGGACACTTCCTATGCCTGCCTGGCAAGTGGTCTTTTGGATGAATATAAATATCCTTAGAGCTTCAGACTTCTGGATGTAGAGGAATTCATATTCTGTAGCACGAATACCCTTTTGAAAATGCCGTCTCTGTGTTACTGTGTAGTCCTTGCTCTTTCCCTAGTAAGTACGCATGCTGATAATTTAGCAGCAGAGGTCAGTACTGATTTGCATTGGAGAAGCAAACCTAAGCTAAAAAAGAAGGGGCAACCTCTCCAATACAAAAATACCGTATACAAAAATACAACACCCTTCCCTGCTACTGGCATCACCAGCTCAAGTCATGTTTTCCCATGATGTCTTTATATAAAAACTGGTAACAGTGGGTAGGATGACACCTTCCAGGTCCACAAGATGAGCTGTTGCTATTTTAGGCATATAACCTCTTCCTGTATATATATAGCTCTGCTTCAAATGTATCTGGACTGTAGTTAGTCTGACTTCTCACCTTCATGTAGCTATAAATGTATAAAGGGAGATTCTGAAGAAGGTCTGCCTTTGGGTGGGTGGGGACACATGATGACACGTGGTGATGACCTCAGCTAAAGTTTCCTAAGTCTTGCACAGGAACTTGATGAACTTTCTCTTCCTTTTTAAACTTGACATTGAAGGTTTCCATATTCTTTGTTGCAGGCATATGCTGAAACAACCCTTAGTACTAGCAAATTTAGAGCGTTAGTGTTCAGTCTGACATGTGTATTGTCCTTCCTGGGAAACCAGTCACGCTTCCTTGACTGGTTTTAATGGATGTAAACCTTTCTCCCTCACTCTCTCTGCTTTTCTCCCTGACCTCTGCACTTTCTCAGTGTAGTTGGGGTTGGCTGGTTTGTTTCATTACAGTTGAGTGTGCTGATTTAAAGTTAGTATCAGCTCAGTTGCTTCAGCTCAGGTTGTTCTTCATAGTTGCTGCAGTTGTGGTAGGGTGGTCAGGGCTGCACATGGTTGCACCTGATAGGGAGAGAAGAGAAAGAACAGGTCTGCAAGGTGGGGCAGACCCTTTCCTCTCATGAGACAACACTGAGGAGACCATCACCCCAAGGTTTCTTTTTGGTATCCTTATCCCACTCACCAGTCTGCCTACATATATAGTTTGTATAATTGACTGCTAAAAAACCCTGCCCCCCCCCTCCCCGCCCCCTAAATTGCCGCTCATATGTTGGACAGTGAGGCACGTGGCATACTTAGGAAAATATTACCAACCTCCTCCCTGTTTTGTTTTTGCTTGCAAGTATGGCTTGTATCAGGTGCAGCTTCAGGCTGCCCCCGACTCCTGTGAACGCATAGTCTGGAAGAAGTACATGCAGTTTGAGTCCTGTCCTGCCTTACTCTCTGAAAACCTCTTGTACTGTTTGCAATAACTATTCTCTGTACATCTGAAGAGAGAGAGAGAGAGAGGGACAGGAGGGTATTAGAATGTGAAAATGGTCCTCTGGCACAAACCTGGATATTGTCTTTAAAAAAAAAAAAAGGAAAACAAAAAGCCTAAGGTTAATTCTTGGATTTTGGTCCACGAGCAGCTGACTACATTTTCCATGAATGACAATTAGTAATGCCTAGAAACAACAACTAAACAGAGCAGAAATAAGATCGTCTGGGGAGACGGGGGGAAAAAAAACAACAAAAACCACTGGATAACCCATATGCTATATTTTCAAAATGGAATTAATGAATCAAAAACTATTTAGCTACTGTATGTATTTAAACTCTGGAGCATGTGTGGAGGACTTTCTTGTCTGAAGGGCACAGAAATTTAAATTTTCCTGTCTTTTGCCTTTTCCTCCTGTGTTAACAACAGCTAGTGCAATACTAGCTCTCACATTGGGAGGAAAGTTGACTCCCTCCTGCTGCCCTCCCTTCTCCTGTCCAGGGCTGCCTCTGGTGCCATCTCATAGCACTTGTCAGTCCCGTCAAATTGGTTTGAAAGTTAGGACAGCAATTTATCTGTGTTTTAACTTACTTTTCTTCTACCATTCCCCTTTCTGTCCTTCCCCGGTCACACTAGAAATGTAAATATTCAGGGATGATCCATCCTCAGAGATGACTAGAATTGAATAAGAAATTTTACTTTAGCTCTGCCAGAAAGAAGTTTGGATTCAAAAAGCTGGAGTGACTTACTTTTATTCCCTTTTGGAAAAACTGACTTAATGAAAATAAATGTGCTTCTACAAAGTCAATATTTCTTTCAAGTTATACCTGTGCTTTCATCAGCTTGGGGTGTGTATGCGGGAGAATGCTTAGAAAGAATATTCAGAAAAATGTTTTCTGGCAAAGAAAGAGATCACAGATCAGATCAATGAAATTTCCACAGAAAAGAGAATTGAAGTGATTTTAAATTTATCAACCAGAAATCTTACATCTGGGACCAGTTGTGTTTTACTGGCAACTCTAGCAAATAAACTTCTTTATTTTTCTATGGTATTTTCCTAATTTTGTAAAATCCCTAAAAAAAAAAAAAAGTCTGGCATGCAATTTCAAAGTGAACATACATACTTTTATAAAACCATTAACATGAATGACTTTTGATCATGACAGGTTATAACAAATGTAAAGGTCCTAGCAAAGTGGTGTTTAATTAGTTGTGCTTTGGTACATGATCATAATATGTGAATGTGTCCTTTCACAAGTGAAGTGCTCAAGGGACAAGTCATGTCAACAGCAAAACACTCGCAAAATAATGAAAATGTACGTCTTACACTGACAAGGAAAAATGATTCAAGTATCCAAACCATTTTAATACTCTCATTTGTGAGACCCTAGCCAGTTTATGGTATCTGACTAAAAGTGTCTGCATTAGCCTTCAAACCCTGTACAATTTTACCTAAACCACATTAACAATTGGCTCCTAAAAGAATGTTAGGCCTGTCCTCCTCCATTGTAGCTGTTCAGCCATAACACAGTTGCTTTGTATGTGTTGAGTATGAGCAGTTGGTGGTGATCTAGTGTATGCTTTTTTATGTGTGTAAGTGATCTTATTTCACAATAAGAATGTTATAACCACAATTAATGAATGCTAAGTACTGTGTCAAAATCAAGACTCTTTTCTGGATGACTTTATGGCAGATACTAACACATGAAGGACACACATTTGTGCTTCTGGAAAGAGGCCTCTCTATATATGCATTTTTATTTTTTTTAATTTTTCCTAAACAATAAATGCAGCTGGAAAGGCTTTTCAAGTTTTCTTTGTATGTGAATTTTCACTGCTGACCTGTCATAAACCAAAACTCCTTCCACATGGAATGTGCAATACACAGTTTGTTCCACATTGTAGAAAGCTGTGGTGCTCCAGAATGCAGGAAATAAGATTGAGGCAGCATTCTCGCCTCTTGAGAACTTCCGAAGTAGTAGACATTAATAGATGCTCTTGATTTTGTGCAGTGTTGTCTTACAGGAAAGTCCTAAATATTCTAGTACCCATAACAAGGAATTGCTTGTTCTTGACTGTAGCTCCTTGCTTTTGGGTCTGGGTAACAATTGCATCTGCCATTACACTGTTGCCCAATTCATTAAGAAATTGATTGGAATATGAAACACCACATAATTAAATAACGGCTCACATTTGCTAGCCTGCCTTTCTCTTCATTAAGAGAAGAAAAAAAAAGTGATCATTGAGTCAGCACACGGTCAATAAACAAAAAGTTATTACATGACCATTTCATAGACCTATTAAAAAAAGAAGGCATATAGGCTTTTGCAATTTTGTGTTCATAGTCAGTGGTCTAATTTATGTGACTGAAGAAAAAAATCCAACCACTTTATAGACTACTGATATACTTTTAGACATACTGATTGACAAGTCATAAGTAGTGCTCCCAGCAACACTTTAGTTCTGTGGATTTACGGCTCATTATCACTTATGCTATCTGGTAAAGATTTAAAACTGGTACATTTTTAGAACCTGAAATAGGAGAAAATGTGACTAAAATCATTACCTCCGAAATACGTATTACTAGCATTATCAAATCCTTATTTTAGCAGAAGTATGTATTGGTGTTTTAAAACTGAGTAGCAGTTGACATAAAGTTTCAGTGGAAATATTTCTGCGTTGATTTTGAAACTGTATTTGATTTTAATGGCTCTGTAACTAGGCAGAAGAACAGTGTTAGGTGGTTAGGCATTAGGGCTTAGAAGACCTAAGCTCAAATCCCTGCTTTGCTCTCCGTTTTCAGATGTGATGTCAGGGAAATCTACTTGGCTAGTACAGGTGCTGGTTCCTCACCAGTTAATAAAGAGGGTGTTCTTCCTCAAAAGGTGTTAGTATAATTGTGCTCAGGAACATGACCTGTATAGTCTATACTAGTGGTTGCTATATGGAAATCCAAAAGAAAAAACAAATTAATTTACTGTTAAGTGAATCATTACTAACGAAAATAGCTCTCAGAAATGCTTATTTTAAGCAGTATTAACATTATTCGGCAGGCACTTTGGAATTTCGGCATTCACTTGGAGGTGAACGAAGAACAAATCATAGGGTTGCAAGTAAACAAATTGCTCCTTTATAATTTTGGCTGAAAAATCTAGAAAACCTGAGCTAGAGTGCATGCACATGTAACTGCAATACAGTTCGTGGTTTAGAAGGAAACGTGTTATTCAGGTGAGAAATAAGCTCCGAGGTATCAATTTTATTTTTTCTTCCCTGGATCAAGGGAGCTCTTTCAAGGTAATCTGATTTCAGCATTAACTGTGAATTCCACTGGCTGCCTCTGGAAAGCTGTGCTCTCTGCGCCAGGCAGTAATTGCGTTAATCATCCATTTTTAAATAACTGCATTTGAAGTCAAGTTGAGAATTGCTTTTCAGATCTTTAATTTGCTTTGGAAAAGTGAAATAATTCCCACAAGGCTTGTGCTAATCAATATTCCAAAGGCAAGTAACCTTTGCTAATACTTGAACACGGGATACTCTATATTCTTCTGGTTAAAGAATTCTGGGGGAAAAAACCACCAATTCCATCTGTAATTTGGCAGGTTAATAACTTTTCTGACTGCCAGGCATAGGGATTTTTAGTCAACAGGAGATTCACCAAGTGCAGAATTGCATTGTATTATCTTCCTTTTGGTGTTGTTTTTATTTTAAACCTTCTTGCTAATATAAATGATGACAAATTGCATAGCTGTAAATTTGAAAGTCCCTAAATGGCTTTTTTGTCAAAGCCTTTACGCTGAAATGCTTACTTGGAAAGATTTTAAACCTCAGGAGCCGGGGGAGGGGTTTTAATTATTATGCATCATGACACAATGCATTATGCATCATGGTTGTTTTTCTGCTCTTTAAACACTTGTTATGGATGATGAGACTAATATAAATGGACATACAGGGAGATCTTCTGCTAAACCTTCTTATGATGTCATATTCTGTTTCTAAGGAATTTCAATACTGCCTTACTTGGAAACGAGATGATAAGCAAACTTAAAAATGCGCTTCTAAGCACACTAATAATTAGCTGCCAGGTAGTCATCAAGGGAAAGTCACCTTTTTTTCAAAGGTGCCCTCCTGGTAAACTGGTTAACAAACTCATGTGTTAAAAACTAAGAATGATAGAACGTGGGTGTTGCTGTCTTAAAGCTGGGAGTATTTGACCCTGCTTCCACTGAAATTGTCTGCAAATTACCACTGATGCTCTGAATTTGCTTTCTTTACCTTGTTTTTCCCACCCAGACATGCATGTTACTGAAAAATACATTGGTAGTATCCCATCAGCTCTTTAATTAGTCCCACAATAGATTCAGTGCTAGAACTGCTTTTTCTTCTTCCCTCTCCCTGCCAAGTAAATGTTTGCTTTTCCCTTGAAACCAGCATGATATTTAGGTTTTGCATGGGGAGAAGAGGAACAAAGGGGGGAATTGCACATTCATTTCTTTAATAAAGCCTATTTTTTAATAGTCACAGAGATTGCCTAGGTTGCATCCTGTAAAAATTAAGGGAGAGAGAGAAAGGCTGAATAGATATTTAAGAAGTCACAGCAGGTAGTGGATTTGAGAAAGGAAAAAAAAAATATTACTGTGCTTCCCCACAAGGCAAGTAGAATACAATATTTCATATCTGAGGGCTGGGGAAATGAAATTTCAGCGTCATTGTGGACACTAAAGATGATACTGCTTGGTGACCCACAGGCAATTGGCAACTGCATTTGTTTCCCGAGACACTGATCAGGAAAGTCTCAAATCTGTGTCCCCTCACTGCCCATATAACCAGAATTATTTGGCTGGTAGTTGCATCCCACTTTTTGAAAGCGGGGGGGGGGGGGGGCATTCCCTTCTCCTTATACTTGTGCTGTTTTAAAAGCTGCTTTGGTGCCATGTAGGCAGCTGCTGAGAAATGCATTATGTTAGCGGGAGGATGGTGTCATCTTCACTGACCAAGCTTCAGCTGTGAAGCTGAGTTGCCTATATCTGAGGAAGGGCTGCAGCTCAGCCTGGGGCGGTGGTGCCTCACGCTCTGCAGCTGGGAACAAACATCTATCTCCAGGCTGAAACCGCTGGGTACAGTGTGAGGGTTTTGCCATAAGATAGTAAAGTGAATTTGGGTTGTTCTTTTCTCTATATGCACTATTCTTGGATTTTTTTTCAACTTTGTGGTTACAGGATGATAACTATGTCTCCTCTCCTCCTCCTCGTACTGCTTAAATTTAATAAAATGGTAATAATGTATTTGGGGTTATGTTTTAGTGTTGCTCTGCGGTAGATTTGGACACGAAATCCTACAGTTTTCCTCCTTACAGGCAGCCTGGGTAACCTGTTGTAAAGATGTAGAAAGAAACGCTTGTGCAGTCCTGCTCTTTACTCCCAGGGCAGTGAGCGGAAGCCCATGCCCAACAGCAGGACATGCACGTGTTTGCACTTGGTCTCACCTATGCTGGGCTTGCAAAAAAGTCAACTCTAAGATCCTCTTATCGGTTGCTTATAGACCTCGTGTTCTTTTTTTCCCTCTTGTGTATTTTCAATCAGTAGTGGCTCTATTCTGTGTCTAGGACGTTTGGAAGAGCCTTTGTCCTGTCAGCTTGTAACTCTTGGCAACTTCCACCTCACTGCAGGTCGTGAATGATGATGCTTTCTTTCCATCTCCATTTATTTGGCTTAGTACAAGCCTTTGAAGCCGCCATTCATACCACTTCTCTGTTTTCACCATATAGGAGCTCTCCTTGGTTGTCCTACTGAAGTTCCCTACCATGTCCTATGGGTACTGCAACTTGTTCTGTCCTTACCTTCCTTTATGTTGAAATGCCCTCAGTTTCACAGAAGATCTTTGCTTAAACTTCTGGTTGCTCTGCAGTCTTCTCATTGGAGCTCCTGCATACCCAGGGAGAAGAAAAGGAAATAGTAGAAGAGAATATGGATTAAGCAACAGCATGTAGAAATATGGCTTTGGTTTGTTTCATTCAAGTCTACTCCTCTTTCCCTTCTTGTTCCATCCCCCCATCTGTCAATGTTGTTATGCCACTGATTCTTAGAGAGATCTTCAAAAAGAGAGCAGGTTCATAGTTGGAGGGAAAAAAAATAAGGAACGAGATTTTAACTGTTATGTTGCTTCTGGTCCCTCCTGCACCGTTTTCTTGCTGTTCAAAATTAATGCGCTGCCAGAAGATGCAGAGAGTACTTCAGGTTGTTCCCAAAATCCTCATGTGTCCTACAATGGGCTGTCACTACCTTTGTCTCCTGATCAAGTTGGAGAGGTGGGCTGTGTTTAACTAAGATTCGTGTGACTTAGCTTGGCCTGGTGGACATACCCTCTTCTGTGGAAGACCAGAAACACAAGAGCAGGAGGAAAGATGCCATTTTTTTCCAAGAATGCCAGAGGATCTTTTGTAATGTCCAAGAAGAGAACAAAAAGACAGAGGCAAAGCAGAACCTGCTGTGCTCCTCCCCACCGGGGGAGCTTGTCCTGCATTCCTGTGGGTGAGAAGAGGGATCCTGTGGCCATTGATCTCTATGATAGTGAAGGATGGAAACTTCTTGGGATGAAGAGAACACTACAGAGCTGTTATGGGAAGGCTAGACCAATGGTATGGCTGCAAAAGCCAGCCAGCTTCAGCTCCTTATTCCTAACTTTGGGAGGCATCAATTCTGCCCCAGTCTTGCAGTCCTTCAGTTCTTGAATATGGAGGTAGAGGTAGTAGCTTGACCGAAGGAAAGACAGAAACCTGGGCTGTCCATGTTTTCCTCTTCCCTGTAGGAGTTGCTGAAGAGATTTATTCTCCTTACTCCTCCTTTTCCCATCTTCTGATTCTGAAATATGGATGCTGGTTTTTTTTTTGTTGTCATCCCCCTCCTCCTAATAACAAAAGAGCACACTTAAATGCTGTGACACTTCATCTTGGTCTTTATGAGTAGCCAGGCTTTCTGACATACCTGTACACTTGGCTAAAAATCTGTCTGAATGCAAACCAGCACAGCTAAGAAAAGAAGAGGCGATGGGTAATAGTAGTAGGCGGCTCCCTTCTGAAAGGTATGGAAGCACGCATTTACCAACCCGATGCACTCCCTAGAGAGGTGTGCTGTTTACTGGGGGCTTGTATCAGGGATGTCACCAAGAGACTACCAGGCCCTGTACAGTCCACTATTATCCGTTGCTGCTGTTTCACGTGGACACTGGTAATACCACCAGGAGCCAGTCTGAGGAGCGTCAAGAAGGATTACAGAGCCCTGGGAATGGTGGTAAAGGACTCTAGAGCACAGGTAGTTTTTTTCATCAGTCCTCCTGGTCAAAGGGAAAGGGTTTGAAAGGGCCAGTCAAATCTGTTGAATCAATAGAAGGTTGCAGGACTGGCGCCACAGCCACGGGTTTGGCTACTTAGACCATGGGACTCGCTTTGAGAAATCGGGTCTGCTGGGGGCTGATGAGGTCCATTGGTCAGAGAAGGGGAAAAGCATCTTCAGTCATAGGCTTGCCAAGCCCGTGAAGAGGGCTTTAAACTAAAGTTGCTGGGAGAAGGGAACCTCAATCCATCCCACTTCTACCAGTTTGATGCCAGTGCCAGCAATAGATGCCCAGAGCCTGGAGAAGGATCACAGGTCAGCAGCAGAGCACTTGGAGAGCAGCACAAAGGAATTCCAGCCACTCCAGCCAGTAAATTAGCTTCACCAGGGTCCCAACTTAAATGCCTCTATGCAAACACAGGTAGCATGGGGAATAAACAAGAGGAGTTAGAGACATGTGCACGCCTGCAGGGCTACGATCTTATTGGCATCACAGGAATGTGGTGGGATGGCTTCTATGACTGGAATTGGAATGGGAGGATACAAGCTCTTTAGGAAGGACAGGCAGGGGAGGCGAGGAGGGGGTGTCATTTTCTTTGTTAATGCTCAGCTGGAATGCATGGAGCTCTGCCTGGGGATGGATGAGGAGCTGACCGAGACCTTATGGGTTAAGATTAAAGGGAGGGCAGGGACAGATGACATTACAGTGGGGGTCTGCTACAGGACTGAGTGGACGAAGCCCTCTATAGACAGATGGGAACAGCCTCATGTTCACAAGCCCTGATCCTCATGGGGGACTTCGACCACCCTGATATCTGTTGGAGGGACAACACAGCAGGGCATAAGCAATCCAGGTTCCTGGAATGTGTTGATGATTACTTCCTTCTCCAAGTGATTGAGGAGCCAATGAGGAGAGGTGCCATGTTGGACCTTGTTCTCACCAACAAGGACGGGCTGGTGGGGAATATGAAGCTCAAGGGCAGCCTTGGCTGCAGCGACCATGAAATGGTGTTCAAGATCCTTAGGGCAGCGAGGAAGGTGCACAGTAAGCTCACTACCCTGGACTTCAGGAGAGCAGACTTTGGTCTCTTCAGGGATCTGGTTGCTGAAGTACAGTGAGATAAAGCCCTGAATGGAGGAGGTGCCCAGGAAAGCTAGTTAATATTCAAGGACCACCTCCTCCAAGCTCAGGAGCAATGCATTCCAACAAAGAGGAAGTCGGGGAAAAAACACTAGGAGGCCTGCATGGATGAAGAAGGAGCTCTTGGACAAATTGAAACACAAAAAGGAAGCCTACAGAGAGTGGAAGAAAGGACAGGTAGGCTGGGAGGAATACAGAGATATTGGCCAAGCATCCAGGGATCAGGTTAGGAAAGCTAAAGCCCTGATAGAATTAAATCTGGCCGAGGATGTCAAGGGCAGCAAGAAAAGCTTCTACAGGTATGTCAGTGGTATAAGGAAAACTAGGGAAAATGTGGTCCCTCTCTAGAAAGAAACAAGAGACCTGGTCGCCCAGGATATGGAGAAGGCTGAAGTACTCAATGACTTTTTTGTTTCGGTCTTCACTGGCAAATGCTCTAGCCACATCGCCCAAGTCACAGAAGGCAAAAGCAGGGACTGAGAGAATGAGGAACTGTCCACTGTAGGAGAAGATCAGGTTCAAGGCCATCTAAGGAACCTGAAGTTGCACAAATCCATGGGACCTGATGGGATGCATCCATGGGTCCTGAGGGAATAGGCAGATGAAGTTGCCAAGTCACTGTCCATCATAGTTGAGAAGGAGCAGTCCAATGAAGTTCCCGCTGACTGGAAAAAGGGAAACATAACACCCATTTTTAAAAAAGAAAGAGCCAGGGAACTACAGGCCAGTCGGTCTCACCTCTATGGCTGGCAAAATCATGGAGCAGATCCTCCTGGAAACTCCGCTAAGGCACTTTGAAGTTAAGGAGGTGATTGGTGACAGTGAACATGGCTTCACTAAAGGCAAATCATGTCTGACAAATTTGGTGGCCTTCTACAACAGGGTTACAGCGTTGGTGGATAAGGGAAGAGCAACTGACATCATCTACGTGGACTCGTGCAAAGCATTTGACACTGTCCTGCACAACATCCTTGTCTCTAAATTGGAGAGACATGGATTTGATGAATGGAGCACTCAGTGGATAAGGAGTTGACTGGATGGTCACACTCAAAGTGTTGTGGTCAACGGCTCAATGTCCAAGTGGAGACCAGTGACATGTGATGTTCCTCAGAGGTTGGTATTGGGGCTAACACTGTTCAGCATCTTTGCTGGTGATATGGACAGTGGGATTGAGTGCACCCTTAGTAGGTCTGACGACAACAAGCTGTGTGTCAATGTGCTGGAGGGAAGGGATGCCATCTGGAGGGACCTGGACAGGCTTGAGAGGTGGGTCCATGCAAACCTCATGAAGGCCAGGTGCAAGGTCCTGCACATGGATTGGGGCAATCCCAAGCACAAGTACAGGCTGGGAGGAGAATGGATTGAGAGCAGCCCTGAGGAGAAGGACTTGGGGGTGCTGGTTGATGAGAAGCTCAACATGAGTTGGCAGTGTACACTAGCAGACCAGAAAGCCAACTGTATCCTGGGCTGCATCAAAAGAAGTGTGGCCAGCAGGTTGAGGGAGATGATTCTGCCACTCTATTCCACTCTGGTCTGGTGAGACCCCACCTGGAGTACTGCATCCGGCTCAGAGGCCCCAACAGAAGGACATGGACCTGTTGGAGCGGGCCCAGAGGAGGGCCATGAAGATGATCAGGGGGCTGGAGTACCTCTTCTATGAAGACAGGCTGAGAGGGTTGGGATTGTTCAGCCTGGAGAAAAGAAGGCTCTGGGGAGACCTTATAGCCGCCTTCCAGTACCTGAATCGGGCCTACAGGAAAGATGAGGAAGGACCCTTTATCAGGAAGTGTAGTGACAGAACGAGGAGCAATGGTTTTAAACTGAAAGAGGGTAGATTTGGATTAGATATTAGGAAGAAATTCTTTACTGTGAGGGTGGTAAGGCACTGGAACAGGTTTCCAAGGGAAGTTGTGGATGCCCCGTCCCTGGAGGTGTTCAAGGCCAGGTGGGATGGGGTTTTGAGCAACCTGGTCCAGTGGGACGTGTCCCTGCCTATAGCAGGGGGGCTGGAACTAGATGATCTTCAAGGTCCCTTCTGATTCTAACCATTCTACAATTCTGTGAAATGCAGCAATATTCATAGGTGGAAAGTTTCTGGACAATACTGTAGTCTAAAAAAACCTGCTGTCACCATGATGGATCCTCTTCCACCCTTCATTTTAACAGAAGTGGTGTTTGTTACCTTTTAGCAACTTCCACACAGGACTGCTCAATTCAGATGTACTTCTCTTAGCCTGAGGTTTGTGAATGTCCTGTACAGAACTTATATCCTTATTGTTTTCAGGCACTAACAGCTAAACTAAAGGAAAGGCCGATACTACAGAAAAGCTCTTGCTAGAATACAGGAAGAATGTTCCCTCTTCACTGTGCCCCTGCTGTTTAGGCATATTTTTTAGAGTGTAAGGAGATTTGAGAAGAAAGTATAACGAGGTTGTGTTGTTGTGCTGCTTACCCAAATTTGAGCATGTTCAGCACATGTGCCTTGTTAGTTTGGTCTCGGTCCTATTGAACTCATGGGATTCTTTCAGTCAACTTCTGTAGGCATTGGAGAAAGCTGATAGTAGTAAATGGTTTTACAAAGAATTATGCTGTTTTTAGTTTGTCCTTATAAATATTTTATGGCATCATGGCACTATAAAAATGCTGCAGTTTTGTATAGCACATCTAGATAAGAATAAGCCTACACAAGATATTTTTTTCTCTGTGCATCAAAAGAGAAAAGAAGAAGAGAGAGTTAAAAGGCATAATGAGGCACAGCGTGTTTCTAGTGCTGGGTGACCTGTATTGTTGTCATAAGATTTAGTAGAAATGTATACTATAGAAAAAAAATCCCTTCCATAGTATTTAGACTGATTACAAACATAGAATATTAAGCTATTATTTGTGTGTGATATTCAGGCTGGCAATGGAGAGAGCTGTGAGTAGTAGCCAAAGATTAAATGACATACCAAGAGACTCAGATTCCTTTTTTAACCCCTACAACTTTCTCAACTTGGTGAACTAGCCTTTTCCATTGTAAAAATTGAGTAAGACTTCTTGTGTTTTTTTTTTTATGGAAAGTTTACAAATGTTTTCTGTTTGCCTGTTGTGTGGCTTGTTGTTTTTGGCTGTTTGTTGTTGTTTTTTTGTTTTTTTTTAAACCAGCTAGGGAAAAATTAAGTTCCAGTGAATTCTTGTTCCTTGAATACTTTATGACAAATGGCTTTGTTTCAGAATCTCTTATACTGAGCACAACATGGGAGTGTCTAACTAGAAGTGAGGATGAAAGAAATGCTCTATCCAATCCTTTTTGATTAAACAAAATGTTCACAGAACTTGCCTTTAAAAAAAGAAAGAGAAAGGAAACTCATTTGGACAATTTCTGGTATTATTTCTTTTGATTTAATTAGAAATTTTTTTCTTTGGCCTGTGCAAAATAAAGCCTCCAGTTGTTATTAATTCTTGACTGAGAACACTCTCTCTCTATTTTAAGAATACTTCCTTAAAGTTTGGTTGTATGAAAATGGCATACTGAGCATAAGCATTAAATAGGTTTTTACATAATTAAGAAATGAGCAGCAGGCTGTGACTTTGAATGTTTGCATCAAAGAATGAGGATTCTCCCGTTGCTGAGATTCTATTAAATTTGACAATGAGAGAATTCATGGTTGACTTGCGCTTGGTGGTCTGTCAGGTCTGAAGCCAGTGCTATTTATTGAGGTTTATAAACTCTTTACAGAAGCTAGATATTCTGTTGTACAGAAACACTGGTACTAAGATTTACCCCCTTTCTGACTTATCCCCTGTGCAGTTAATGTATTATGTGTTTAATATCATTAATTGAGTAGCAATAGCTTATGAGCACAGTAGCCTCTGATATATCTTAACATAGCTCCATAGTTCATTTAATTAAAAAGGTAGAAGGCTTTGGGAGATGCAAAATGAGTACCTTTGCCAAACATATCTGATCACGTCCAGTTTGCTAAGTTAAGCAAAATGTTTTTAACATGGGGAAATTAAAGGGGAAAGTTGTTTTTCAGAGTATAAAATATCTGGATGCACTACGTAAGCAGACAAATGCTTTGACAAAACGGAGGAAAAATTGATATTTTTGAATAGATTTCTGAATCTTTTTCTTGCTGAAATGTTTTCTCTACAGAGAAAAGGCTAATCCTCATGGTTTTTATTTATTTGCATGGAAGTCTTTAGGTGCTCTGCACTGTATGCCAGGGCTGGGCAATCTTATTACTGATGAATTCTGCTTGCTTGTCAGCTGTTGTAAAGAATTATAATTGAGCTGATAGTTATTATACTTAAAATTTTAGTTTCAGGACATATACTTTTTCAATAAAAGTGGATTTTATTCTTTAAAAGACAGTTCTCATGAGCTCTCTTCCTTATCAAAAGAACTATTTTTGTTCCCTGTTTTCCTTGAACTCCCTTTCTTTTGACCTCTCACCTCTTCCCTGGAGAAAAAAAGGCTTGAAGTCGAAGTCAGGGGACACTCATGTGGAATTCAAGGCTACTGAATGAGCTAAAAAGCAAACAAGATGAAAACTTTGTTTATGTATCGGTAGAAAACGGGGAAAGTATTGTTTAGAATTAGAAATGCTGCATGATGAACTTGAAGCCGTGATACTTCTCAGTGTCTAGAGGGCGAAAGGTAATGGTTCACCAGCCTTAACAGGCTCAGATCCAGAGAGTACTGTTGTTTTGGGTCCTTAGCTCTGTCCTCTTCTGTAACCACAGCTCTATGATTCTGTCGCAAATTTTAACCTACAAACCCGATATAACTTGCACCCACATACTTGTCACCTGAGCAGCAACTGTAGAACTGACACTCTTGCCAGTTCGGGGAAGTGGGAGTCATGCAAGCAGTTGCTCTGATATCTGCCGATTGGCTGACCAGTCTGATTGGGGTTACCAGGTTAGTCGGTGATGATCCAGCCCCAGCGCACAGGCTGGTGCTGCTGTGAGGGAGGAGGTGGGCCGCACCAGCCAGCCACTTGCTGCTGTTCTGAGATACAAATCACAGTGGGACTGCTCCCGGCTACATGGGACATGGCAGTCGTGCCTTCCACCAACAAAACTGTGCGCTGTTCCTTTCATGCAATGTCTTCTTCCAACTTTTCATCTGCCTGGTATTATGATGGACACGTCTAAATCATTCTGTGCATTTTTTTGAAACATGCTTGTGCTTTAATGTAAACATTTTCAAAATTATGCACTGTCTCTGGTGGCACGTTCCTGCGTGTGACGCTTGGTTCTGATGAGTGTTTTGGTAGACTTGGAAAAAATGATTTCAAGTATTTATATGCTTAAACAAAATGCTATAATTATCTAAATTGCTGATGTTATTATACTTAAAAAAAAAAAATCAGCAAAATATGCTTAAGTTTATACCAATAAAAATTCTTTGCAGCTTCCCAGTCTCAAAATGTGACAAAAATATGTATGCGGACGGCTGCAGAGAGAAGAGGAAGATGGGGTAAAACTAAATTGTACTTTTGATTCATAGTAGCTCTTCTCTTGGCTAATCCAAATTATATATGTTCTGTAATTATGTTTCCTAGAGCTTCTGTTAATGTTGATGAGCTAAATGTATTTATCGGTGGAACAATAGACTCTGTTTTATACATCTAAATGGCTTAATGTTTTATATATGCATTACGGGATTTGTAGAGGTAGTATGATGTCAAAATGACAGGATGGATAAGCGATGGATGATTTTTCTGGAGCCTATAATATGCTACCAATTAATTCTTTCTAAGAGTGACTCTTAGTAACCTGAAGTTGTTACCGTGTGATGGAAAGTCATTATTCTGCATCCTTATTTGTGGTCTTCACTCAACCTGCAGGTCATGTGCCTTTGTGGGTGCATCCTAAATTGTAGAACAATGGGGAAGTTGTCCCTGGAGGTAAAAGAATACCTCTTTTCACCAAATAATCTGGCCCTTGATCAGACTGTGCATTTGAGGAAGCCACAGGTGTCACTAGTATGACTGCATCAAAGGGGCTTGCGAATACATCATCTTTCCAGAGGAAACTTCACTGACTTGCTTTAAATGTTGTTTTGGGGCTTTAAAACAATGGAGATTTGAGCTCTTAAGTAGAAGTAAGGAAAAGGACTGATTGGAAGGTTGTGATATTTTGATTATACCTGGGAAGGATCTGAAGAGGTACTGATTTTTGTTGGGGCGTGGATTTCCTTCCTTTCTTCCCCCGACGCTTTCCTTTCCTTTTCCTTATAACCATAGAATTTGAGATAATATGAAGGATCTCCCTTTTTTTTTTTCAGCACTTAAAAATCGGTGAGAAGACTTAAAACCTGCCAATTGTGGTCCCATCTGCATCTGTTTGGACTGTAGGTCAACTGCATGATCTAATTAAAACAAACAAACAACCCCCAAAACAAATAAACAAGCCAAAAGGCTTTTTCCTCTAAACTTCTCTAGTGAAGGTGTCCGGGCACCTTTTGTTTTCTAATAGCACTGGGCTGTGTTCTGCAAATTTCGTTCCATAAACAGAAAAGCTAACCATGCTGTTAAGCCTTCTCTTCTGACAAAAAGTACATTGACTTCCACCCCTGCCCTGGCTCCCTCTACCCAAGGAAAGTTCTCTCTTATTTTTTTTGACTGGGAGATTTGTATCTGTAAGAGTCTGAAGCTAATATTCAGACATAGTGACTAATTTCTAAAACACCATCTTCAAGTATTTTAAAAAGCCAGATCTCCAGGTGAAATAAATCTTGCATAACAGAGTAAACAATTTTTTCTTTCTGGTATGATTTACACTGTTCTATTAACTATTGCTATTATCGGTTTCATCATTCCTTAGAATTCAGCAGGATTGCAACAACAGTCCACTGGGGTAGCATTAGCATTGGCCCCTACTTTGTCTTGCCCCAGCAGTTAATGCACGTTTTGATTGGGTGCTTTCTGAGTTGCAGGGATGCCTCCGCCTGTCTGGACACTGAAAGGTGCTGTATGGAGGGTCTCCAAGTGTTTGACTGCTCAGTTACACAGTGTTATTTTAGTCTATTTCTGTTTGAAAGTGTTTTTTTAAAAGCTGAGAAGTGTAATGTGTTATAGGCTGAAGTCTGGTACCAATATCACAAGACAATTTCTTCTTTTCTATTCTTTTCACGCTGCCCTCCATCCCTTCTTTTTTTTTTTTTTTTTTTTTTTTTTTTTAATGCAGGCCAAACATGAGTGGCCAATCACCTTGAATTGTCCCCTTGTAACCAACAGGATTATGCGTATCACCTACAAGTTGATATAAAACCTTAATCTACTATTTAGGGCTACTTGTCAGGGAGTCACTGTGAGAGAGGGAAGCATAAGTCTTCTCCCCCATCAAAGGATGCTCTTCAATGTTTCAGGGTGGCTCCTGCAGCTGCTGGTAGAACGTGGGGTTTGGAATCAACACTAGACCTGTGACAACAAAAATACCTGCAAATGATAGGAGAGCACTTGAAAGCCCTCCAGCTCTGTACACCATCACCAGGCAGACTGCCAAAACCACAGCTTTTTAACTAAACAAACAAACAAAAGAAGCCCTTAGGCCATGGAACAAGAAAGTTTGTGCTTCTAACAAAGAAAAACGAAAATTGTTTTTTGGAAGGTAGGGCTTGTGTAACCAACCAAATTAAAACATTGTAGCACCTGAGGGCAGAGGAATCCCTATGGGTTGTTTGCTTCAAGCCTTATTTACATGAGGATCTGTAAAACTATTCTTGACCTACATAAAGCATAAACTGTAATAAGCCTTTATTTTAAGAGGAAGATTCAATAGGAGATTGTCTGCTTTGAAAACATTTCTAATATGGCGAGGGAAGCATCAAACAAGATTACATCAAAAGGTGAAATAGAGCTCCCCTAAGGGGAGGAAGAACCACATGCAATACTATATAACTTTCACATTAGAAAGAAACAGTGCAATATAGCAGCTTTGCATAGAAGGGGTGAAAATCGTATTTATTTTTTAGAAGAATGGAATTGTTTTTGCATTTCAGGTATGGCATTATGGTGTATTGCTTACCTTGGGTTCAGATTTAATTGTCCCCACAGAGTTGTCCCTCACGTTTTCATGGTTGCTAAAAGTTCTGAGCTAGCTGTGCCAGTAAAACATACACTGTGGAGGAAAGATGGGTCCCCAAATCTCAAGTGATCTGTTTTCATTTTCCTTCATTTTATATTTGGTTTGGCTGCTGACCTTTAGCATCCTGACACTCAAGTGATTCACTCAACTCATAGGACGTGTTTGGGAACTATATTAAAAATGTGATGAAGGTAGATATAGCTGAGCTTTCTCTCTCTGTGTTTTGGGGAGGGATGAGGTTTGTAATTTTTTTTTCTTTCCCCCCCCCAGTGTGTGTGAGACAGTAGTGCAGCGAGCCTTTGGTGGGCAGCAACCATCACGGCTTCAGACCCCATGAGGAGACCCAGTGATCCCTGGTGCTGGGGAGGTGTGAGCTCCCATGGAGAGCACCTGTACGAGCTCCGATGTGCTGGTGAGCTGAGGCTGTGGTGAGGAATGGGGCAGGCAGTGAGAGAGGAAGCTGCAGGAGGTTTGCTGTGAAATGCTTCTTCATTGCTCAGGTCCTGGGGCCATGATAGTCTTGCATAAATGATGTCAGGTGTGGCAGGGGTGAGGGCTGGGGACGTGTGGTGTCATGGAGCCAACACAGAAGTGGTGCGTGTGGACAGCTAATGCTTGAATCCAGCAGGTGAAAAAGGAGTGAATTTCTCGCAGGACAGAGTGTAAGTTGAGAGGACCAGAGGGATGGTATAAGGAGTGCTCAGGTTATTGTGGCTCTTTGCTGGATTTGCACTGCCAGCGTCCCTCTGGGCTTGCTGCCAGCTGGGCGAACATGAAGCTGAGCGCCCTGAACCAGACCCTGTTTTTTCACGCTTCCCACGTAAAGCTCTGTCTTCCAGAGCTCAGTGTGCTGTCTGGAGCTGCAAAGGACACCTTCCAGCTACACTGGGATACCTGCCTGCAGCCTGCCTCGAGCTGGGAGTGCACGGGGATGCTGCTGCTTTCCCCCTCTGCTCAGCTGATTTAGGATGAAGAAACTCAATCCTCCTCTCTTCTTCCTTGCAGCAGTGCAACAGTCCTTCTGTGCACCACGGTTGTGTTTGCTGGCTGGGGGAGCCTACTGCTTCATGGCGTCCTTGCAGCAGAGCTTATAGCGCCTTCCATCACATCCCATGCATTAATCTTGCATTAGTCCTACAGAACTGGTGGGCTTATTTGCTCAGAGCAGTAGTGTGCACGGTTCACCTCCTGGTGCAAAGAGGGAAACGGCAGGCACCAGCCCAGTGAGCACCATGGGAGCTGTGCAGCTTTGCTGCACCATTCCTGCTCCTCCTCTCCTTGCTATAGCTGGAGCTCCTCGTGCTTTTTTGTGAAACTTGGTATTTCTTGGGATACACTCTTCTCTGGCTTCTATAAGGCATGGCTATCTTTGCTTTTTGTTTTTTAATGGTTATCATAAAATCCTGATTTCCTCCCAGTTCAGTGGTGTGGATTTTAGTACACCTTTCCATTATTCTTCATATTAAAGTCTTATTGGTTTTAAGTGGATTGTAAAATTTAGGCATGGTATTATGAGTGTTAGAAAATCTTAAAGTATCCCTGCACAAGAACTAGGGTGTTACTGCATGCTGAGATCTTACCAGCTTTGCAATATTTGCCACCTTCTTTGAACCTCAGATTCTGAGTTCAGTGATTTATACAGGAGAAATGCAACTTTTGTTACACAGTTACTAGCCGCCTTTGGAGAAAATGAGGTTAACAATTTCTAGACCCTTCTTTGAAAATAACACATTTGTGAAAATTATCCAGTCCTTTTTTTGCTTCTTGGTGTTTCTTTTGTTTGTTTTGGGTTTTTCTTAATGTTTGTGTTGTTCCATAAGTGCAGCACCTTCTATTTGTCACTTACAAAAAAAGCCTTCTTAAGATGCTTTGGATTTTATTGCACAGGATAATACTTTTTGTTTTCCTTGAAAAGGCCCACCTGTGTGTGGAGCTCTGTGGTTACATGCGCCTGTCAACCTTTTGTTTAAAAAGGGATGTTTCTGACTCTTGACACCAGAGAGCAAAGCTTAAAAACATCATCTCTTGTTTTCAAGTGTGAAAATATTCAGTATTTTTAATTAGGCTTTCTAAGCTAATCTGTTTAACTGGGGACAAAAGGCAAAACTGGAACCCTTTTACTGTTAACTCTTTTTTTTTTTTTTTTTTTTTTTTTNTTTTGGCCCTCCTAGGATTAAATACCTTCTCTACCCCTCCCCCCCATTTATTCTCTCAACACCAGTGTGCAGCAAAACCCCTTTTCCCTATTTCCTTCCAGCTAGGACAAACATGGTAAGACAGCAAGTGTGGTACCTAGTGCTTGGGCTGAGCTGAGGGTGGTTTGGTGCTCAGGCAGCTGCGAGGAGAAGCTCATGGGGCCCGTCCGTGCCACACAGGGAAGTTCTGCTGCTTCTCTCATTGTGTGCAGCATGCGATGGACACATGCCCAGAGTGCTGTCTTGGGAGAAGAATGGTCTGGAAAATCTTACTCTTATTTTCCTTCAGAAGTGCTTGCCTCCCATGCTTTTTGTAAGCAGTTCCCCCTCTTTCCTTTACTCCTGCTCCTTTGGTGAAGAAAAGAAACTGCTCGCCTTGCTGAAAACCAGAAGCCTCCTGGTGTGTGTTCACCTGGGCACCACTTTCTTCTCTTGTCCTTCAGTGGAGAGGAGGAGGAAAGACTTACATTTAACTGGGACTGATCCCAACCTTGCTCTCCTCACCTCTACACCTAGAGCAGCTTGTATGCATGCAGCCTGGTTCATAGCTCTGCCTAACGCCTCTCACTGAAAAGGTTCTAGCTGTCATTTCTGACTTGAGAGGGTTAACGCATTAAAGTCAACCAAGATGTGAATGGGAGTTGTCTGAATCTCTAGAGCAAACTAAAACAAGAGTGACATGAGAAAAGCAGCCATCCATTGTTGCCTGATGATAGAGAAGGTTTAAAAAATCAAACACTTTAGTATAGCCCGACTGTGCACAGAGAAAAACCTAATTAATTATAAATAAGATTAATAAATAATTTAAATGTATCACTTATTTCTCCTTTATAGTTTAACTCATGAAAAATCATTTCAATTAGAAATTTCAACTCAATCTGAAATGCAGAGAAGCACGATGGTTCGAGATGGATGTCAAGTCCTTTACAATTTTCCTTCAAAAATGTGAGCTTTTTTTTTTTTTTACAGCTTGGGTGATAAAGAAAAAGGAAAAAAGATTGCTGAGAGAGACAAAAAAGCAAAGTTTCCTTTGATAGGGTAACAGAATGTATTTTTAATTTATGAATTAATAAGTATGTTGTGTGCGATGTCCAATTTGTCAAAAATGTCTTGGTTCCCTTAGCATTCATGTTATATGCATGAAATAGATGCAGTTTTTCCCATTAATTGTAATATCCCATTTCCTCAAGAGTAACGAAAGATGATTCATTCCACTCTTCTGGCCCTAACTGGCTCCTTGGTATTACTGATGAGGGTTTATTTTCCTTCGTTTTTGACCTTGTGAAACTATTTATGTTGGACTCAGTCATGATGAATGCAGTGGGAACCGGGCAAATTAAGGGCGAGAGCATAGAACTAGCAGTCTTGTGTTCCCTCTACTCAGTGATACCACCCTGCATACCACTCTTAACACCCAAACATACCTGAGCTCTCTTGGCTCTACTGGAAGATCTTGTAGCATGAAAAATATCTGTTGTCTATAACTACAAAAATAATTCATTATGCTGATGTCCCTGATGCTGATTTTCTGCCCCCTCTACTCCTATGTCTTGCTTTTGATAATTTCAAGGGTGCTACAGCTAGGACTACATTTATTTCTCCATAAAGCTATGCCTTTCTATTTATTTTCCTCAAGTTTAAAGAGGTATATGTAGTATCTGTATACTGCTGACTCTCTTCTCAAGCATGAAATATGGCCTAATTGCTTCAAATTACTGCTTTTCCTTTCAGTAAATAGTCTCCCGTTTTGTTTTTCAGTTTCTGCTATGCAATTTTCCTGTTCACTGGGAACTATCACTACAGTATGTGCAAAATGTATATATGCTTACATCTGTGGAAGGCCGCAAGCGAGATATATTGAATGTGGTGTGAAATACAAAGATTTTATTAGAATTTGATTGGAATAATGCCGAGACCAAAATTAGCAGAGATGGAATCAGAGCAGCAGCTTCTGGTGACCATTATTGAACAGGAAGGCATATATAACTATGCTACCTAGGAAAGCGAGATAAAGTTATTTATATAACTGTCTTAAGGGCAGTGAGTGATTAGCATAGAGATGTGTATTTCGTGTGAAATTTTAGCACCAGATAAATAGGCAGTAGTTCTTCTATTGCTTTCCAGAGTGTTGGACGTTTCTTTCCTGATGTTTTCTATAAGGTGACTGGCTTGGCCATTTTCATTTATACCTTTTTATTTAAGATCACATATTTCAAAAGTTAAGTAACAGGTTCTGTAGACTGTTTGGCGATACAGTGCTTTGATTAAATGAAGCCTACAGTGAGGAAGGGGTGGGAGTCAATCTGAGATCAAAATTAAAAGACACTTAGATGTCTATCTGTGACTGTCCATTTGCTAGCCAGTTAGGTGACAGGCTCTGATTGTAGTCTGTGCACAGCCAGCCATTATAGCTACTGGGGGCCAGAGAACTACCCAGTCCATCTTGAGGTAGACCTCGTGTTGGGGATTCAGTTGCCTAAACTTAGATGGTTAGCATCCCTTTGAGTTCTGTGCCATATCCCACCTCTCCACTAGCAGCTGTCCTGGAAGGGATGAGTCCTCCTACAGATTTTGTAGTTACCTGCCAGCTCTGTGTGGGTGTCTTATAGAGCACTAGATGATGAATTTTAGGCAGCTGAATTCTTTCCCCATCTCTCCTTCTTTCTTCCCCCGTCTTGAAGAGGTCAACTGCATCTTTCCATACCTGCACTGGAGAGCTAATTCCAATTTCCATTTGAATTAACTCCTGTACTGTCTCTTTATGGTGCATGGAAGTCTTGATGCCCAACAGGCCGGATGTGCGCATCTATGTTTAATGATTTGATAAGCCGCTTCCACCCTCTTCTATTCTGATTTTCCTGAGAAGAGCTCGTAAGTATGCATTTCTGATGAAGCATTTGATGAAAAAGCATTATGAGTTGTTTTTTTTTTTTTCCCCCTCCTCACTCAAAGTACATTTCTGTGCAGATCTGGAAAGCCTAATTTTCAGCTTATAAAAGAATCAAACAGGGAATGGGGGTGAGGGGAACAAGGTTTTAGAATTAAACTGAGACTAACGGTGTACTGGAGAAGAAGTGCTAAAGAATAAAAGTTCTATGCTCTTTGGCTTTCTTCAGTTCTTATCTGATCTGTTGAGGCTTTTAATTCCAAGGGTTTGTTTTGTTACTTGGAGGTCTGAGACTTTAGCATTTTCCCAAGGCTGTATTACAGACCCACGGATCATGTGTTAATGATACAAGTATTTTGTTTTGTGGCTAATAAAACAAATGCCACTTACGGTAAGTTACCCTGTATGTTTAGCTAGTTCAACAGCTGCTTTAATGTCCTCTGACAATCATATTAGCCCCTGTTACTAGCTACTGCATGAGAAGCTGCAAAAGCGTCTCTTGAGAGGTAGTACTGCTTCAGGTCATATGTTCAAGGGTCCACATAGCAACAGGCTGCACTGTGATGCTGTTTTTATTGTGTGATTAAACTCCCTGGGGAATAGTTTTCCCCTCACATATTAATTCTTCTGGCTGCGTAATGGGAACGTTTGGTTAGGTGTTTTTTTTTTTTTGGGGGGGGGGGGGAGGGGGTGGGTATTTTGGANGTGTTGGTTAATGAGGAAAAATAAAGGAGGAGGAAATCTTCATTGAAGCATAACCTGTAGGATACAAAATCATGTAGTTGAACTGGTTGTTATGAATTTGAACTGACTGGAGGTTGTTTGCAACCCTAGTGAGTACCCCAGTTACAGAGCTGGCTTTTTCACTCTTGGGTTCAATGATAATTTTTTGTTAATTCTATTTGAAAATGAGCTTCAGCTGGTAGTTTACACAAACTAATGCTCATCAGTCTTGCAAATCTAGTCAAGTAGATCTAATATGGCCAGTCTCCAAGTGGAATATTTTCAAAATGTGGTGTAGCCAGTGATTTGTAGCGGTATGTTGAAATCTTGCTATTAATAAGAAATGCTGTGATATTGCTAAATTTCATAGGAGGATCTTCCAGCAGGCTAAAAGAGAAACAGCTGTGTGGGCTGCACTGGGATAGACTGACAGATCAGGACAGAAATCAGAATAATGTCCTGTGGACTCTTTCTTCTCTCTACTGGACTTGAACCAGCAAATTCAAAGAAAGGATGGAAAAAGAATACAGGCAAAAAAAGTTCTGAGGAAAGTGTATGAACTGAGTAGTCTAGGCCAAAATCTTTTCTATAAGAAACATTAAATTGAATGGATAAAAAAAAGGATGAAGATTTGACCAAATTAAAGCACTTGGGAAGCTGGGGATAAGTATAAGAATAAATAGAATGATGTGAAGATTTCAGACATTCAGAAAAAAATGACTAATAAGAACACTTTACATTTTTATTTTCTCACCTTATCTGTTTAGTGTAGTTCAAGCATGGTATAAAGAAAACCTTGAATGCCTGGAGATATTGGAGAGCTTTGTTAAAGTCTATAACCAGGCTTCTAATCACTGCTATAATTTCTACCCCCATTATGTTGTGGTTTTGTTTTTTTTTTTTTTTTCTTAAAACCTTGCTCTACTTACAGAGAGGGAAGATGACCTCTGAGTGCTATGGAAAAACTGTATTGAATTGGACTTTTCTCTGAGGGGTGAAGGTGAATATTCTCTGTAGTGGTTGCATCCACAGGATCTGCTGGACTAAAAGGAGGGAGTTTATTGCCAATAGGAAGGCAGATAGTATTACTGTGTGGGAGAAAAACTCTAAATTATAGCCAAGATTTCCGCTCCATTGAAAAATAGATGCTTATCTGCTAAATGCTACCTCAGGTTGGTATGTTAGTCCTTCTGACCTCAGGCCCTGCAGCAGCATGAATGCTTGGAGAGGTTATTTTTGCTGTTCTGGCTGGACGCTCTTCCATAGGCAGTGAACGGAGCTCCTAATGCCTCTCAAGTAATTTTATTCACAGCCTGGATGTGAGGCTGTTACATGTCAGGCAAACTTCCAGCAAGTAGTTGTGCAGGTTCTAGCTGTAGCCTAGGAGATGATTGTATATTGATTGCATGCTATTGCACGTTCAGAAATAAGTTCAGCATAGGCCAGACCCCATTAACCTTTTGGGATCTTGGAGATGAAACGCTTTCATTGCCCATTTCCTTTTGTTTGTTCATTTGCTTTGTTTTCCTTCAGAGAAGTGTGTCGGTGTACTCGTGGTTTAATAGTTCTGGTTGTGAAATGTTTTCCTGAATCTAGTTTACCTGGTACACAGAGTAGTATGGACTATGTCTCTATCCCCCAAACGATTCCTTCTTGAGCTTACTGGATTTTAAAAAGGTTCCTTTAGTTTGAATTAAATGTTAACTTTTTTGTGGCTGTTTCACTTGCGACTCTGGTGTCGTATTCTTGTGTAACATTTGTGAGAACAGGAAACTGGACATAATTCCTGGTTCTTCAGCTCCAGCCTCCTGTGACAGCAGGCAATTGTGGCATCATCATGTAATCTTCCTCTTGAATTTACTGGTTGGGTTGTTTGTCCCTCTTATTTGTATGCAGAGAACTTGCTTTATTTTGGCTTTAAAATGATCTTCAGTTTCCACCCCAAATATTTTCTCAGCCAGTTTTGTTCTTCTACAAACACCATTCTTCAACTTAAACATCTCTCCTACTTCTTCAGTGTGCAGCTCTCTGATATAATTATGCTTGGAGGAGGACAGTATTTATATCGTTCCATTGACTTCTGTGCATGAGAAGTCAGATACAAACCTAATTGATCAAAATGAGATGCATTTTCTTCCAAAGAGTATCATAGAGTAAAAAATGAATCATTGAGCATTTTATTTTAGATCTGTGTGGGATTTGCCTGGCACCTTTTGACACTCAACTTAATTTAATTTTGTTCAATATGATATTGAAGTATACATGAAAAAATATTTGATAAAACACTGTTCTATGCTTTCTTTCAATAATACCTTTTAAAAGAATCAACTCTTTTGTTTGTGTTTATAACAATTAATACCCCTTTTTAAACAGTTGTTTGAAAATGTAAGGGCAGACACTCATTTCATTTAGTAGCATGTAAATATACCATTTTGGTTTATGAAGGTATCTGCCAGTGCCCTCATAATTATTCCAGTGCTTATTCTGGCACTGGGGCTCACCTTTCTAGAGCAACAATGAATATATAACCTCAGGAAATAGGGTGGAAAATTTGCCTGTATTGCTGTATCGTCTGACATCCTAATCACATAAGCAGTTCATCAGCGCGTGTTAAGGTAGTGGTTGATTTTTACCCTAAAATATTCCAAGTTTCACAGCTGCATTAGTTCCCTTTTCAGCCCTCTACTGTTTTGTAGTTGCACTGTCCCTGATGTGACCATTTGTCATACACTGAGAGAATCTACAACAGCCTCGGTGTGCCTTCTCCTTGCATCCTGTAAAGGGCACAGATGCTGCAGGAGTCTGTGGAAATGTTCTTGAAGGCAAAAAATTATGTCTTAAAATTGTGTCATAAAATTATCACTCAAAAACTGTCTTGCTAAGACCATTTTACACCCTGGGAACATGTCTCTGCCCTCCTCCATTATCCTGTGTCCCAACTTTAGTTTTAAAATAGCAGTAAAAGTTATGTTAATATCTCCCTTTAAATCAATCCTTTATATATGTGTTCATCAGGGTAAAATACAGTATGTTAAAACATTGTTAGCACTGAGCATTAATATCAGGAAAACATGTGTAAGTTCTACTTAAATGAGTATGAAATGTTGTAATAGTCTTTTAAGACCAGTCGCGGGTATATATTCTTTTCTGATGCTTTGTAGCTCCAGCAGTTTTTGTCCACATCCTGCATTAAACTGAAGCTAAATTTTTGATAAATCTTGTTGTTAATTCTGTTATTCAAAGATTAGTGAAACTTGGACATACAAAGTAATGTGCATGCTTAAAACTCTGTTAAAATGCTAGGCACAACATATACTCATTATACCATACTGTAGCACTTACCTTCATAATGCAACAGCATAATGGTATAATAATGTTTTGTAAATCATAGTAAGGTATTTAATATCTCTTCTAACATCTATATGTAAACTGAATAAAGAGTAGAGGTTTCTTTTGTCTATATGAATATTTCTGATGCTATATAAGATTCTGGTTGACCTATATAAGTGTCCTTCTCCCCGGTAATCAAATTTCTGTCGCTGTACATCTGCCGTGTTCATCCATGGGCCTGTACTTCGCTGGGATTGCCCATGGAGTTTGAAGGCACTAATAAAATATATATTTTTAAAGTTGCCCGATTTTCTGCTTTAGCTAAGCACGTAGCATTTCAATCCTGAGTCCCTCCCAGTGGCAAGAATTCACGTGGAATGAATAAAAGATTTGGAATGAAAGCTTTTTAAATGAACAGGTTTCAGTAGTTTTATACTTCTAAATCGTTGTCTCTGCACTTGGAATAACATAAAAGCATTTATTAATATTTGATGGTATGGTGAAAGCCCTAGGTGTGTAGACTTATGCAACCCACAAATGGGTCATCTGGGCTTAAATGTTTTTGGTCCCTATCCTTTAGCCAACGCCTGGTAGGTGTAAAGGCAGGGGTGATGAAGCAAACATGTCCCTTAGAAGGGGCTGCCCATAAGTGGACTCAACCTGATGAAAATATACTCCATTGCATACTTTGATAGTTTGTAGGCGATGCTGGTATGAGATGAAAGCCTTTGCATTTCATTTAGTGAACAATACAAGAAAAAGTTAGGTTTTGTTTTTTTTGGTGTTTTTTTAATGGCTTGGCAAAACTTTGTAAGAATCTCTATAGATATTAGCTTGTTGCCTGAATCTGCATGCTGAAGAAGGGTTTGCTGTGTTTTTAACAGCTAGCAGTAAGATCTCTTAGTGTTTTTGATGGGAACAAACTCTGGTTTTCTAAGATAATGATTTGTAAGAAATTAGATTTGGGATCTCAAAAATTTGGGTTAAGGAAAGGTCACAGAATTAAAAGATTATTACAGGCAATAAAAAACAGATGGAGTACAACATTATGCGGTGAAGAGGAATTTCTGTCAGGGCAGGGCACAGGAAAGGCAAAGCACCCAGGGAAAGAATGAATGTGGGTTTTGGCATTAAAAATCCAGGAGCAGCAAAGCAACTGGTTTCCACAGAAAGCAAGCATGAGATGCCTTCAGTATTTGTTTCTGTTGTGTGGGACCAAGCGACACAGCTGTGTGGTGCTGTACGTGCGCGTCCAGAGCTGGTGGGTGGGCCTGGGTGGGATGTGGTGGGGGTGAGCTGCGAGATGTGCCCAGCCTGAGCATCGTGTCAGTGCTGGCCATGGGACTCTGCTGTACACTGCTCTGGGACAAGAGGGTACACCGGTGGTGGGAAGAGGGGGCGCGGGGTGGGTGGGCCCCCCCCGTGGGCCAGCACTCGTGTGCAGGCAGCACCAGCAACCAGGCAGCCCGTAGACAGGCCCATTAATCTGTTCAGCCTTGCTGCCTGTCAAAGATGAAAGTCAAACTTGCTGCGGGAGCGCTGCCAGACTCAGGTCATCCTCATGCATGCGGGGCTTGCGCTAGAGAAGATCGTTGCTTGCCCTGGGAAGATTAGGCAAGAGTGACACAATTATATTTTTGTTCTGCTTGTGCTACATGAAATATTGCCAATTACACACTTGTCCTGCTATTTAATTTGCTCTGATGATGAGATGATGTGTGTTGCTCATTCTTAACGGGTACATTTCCTTGGTGCTTCTGCAGGAAATTATTAGGACAGTATCTCTCTGATTATGTAATGCAGGTTACTTAAGCCTATGTATGTGTTGTTGGCCATAATGAGACCAGGGATTAGAAGCAGCATGTGTTCCAGGATAAAGAAAAAGCTTTGGATTGACCCAGAAATAGTTTATTGTGACCTTAGCCAGTGATAGGAGAATTTAGGTAGAGGTGAACTTTGGCTGGTGTGAACCTGCAATGTCTCTACTGACTTCTTACTTGCAAAAGGAGACTTTGCTCTAATCAGTAAGAGGATGAACTCCTAGAGCAAAATCTTGTGTTTCTAAAATGGAAAATCTATAGGCTGAAACAAAAATATTACCAATTTGTATACCTGTTCATTTTTATACAGACAGGAAGCAATGTAAGCTGTAACAATGCACATAGTCCAAGGGCACGTGCTAAGTGCCAAAGTGGGGCATGTGCCCCCCTGGAATGCACAGTGATATGGGGTGACAGCTCTCTATCTTGTAACATACAGGTAAGGGCATCTGAGTTGGCAGTGTGGAGAGCTGAATGTGATGCTCTGCACAGCGATGCTTCAGCCTCTCCATGGGATCTGCTAAGCCCAGATCCACCTCTCTGGCCCAGAGCTTGCCAGCAGAGCTGGCTGCAGGCAGTGAAGCTGGATAGGCTGGGGGGGTGGGGGTTGGAGTAGAGGTGCCTGGCTGTTCACCCTCCATGCTCAGAGGCTGCTGATGATGTGGGATGTGCATAGAGGTGATATCTGAAATTGGAGCAGTGGAGTAGGCATGCACGTGTATGTAGAGGAATCTTGGTGGGCTTGGGCTGTGAGTTGGGCACATGTGGAGCGGTTGGGTTGGGCGCCACTGCTGAGAATATAACAACATGGACTATTGTCATGAGGAGAAAGGATGAGAGCTCCCACCACCCCGCCACATGCATGGAAGTTAATGTCAGCACTGGCGCTGAAGTGGTCCTTCCCATGGTTTGTGGTACTCAGGCAGGGTTTGGACTTTCCTCCTCAAAACTCAGTAATGAACCTTACAGGAGCACCTTGGCATGGTCACTTTCATGACGTGAGGAGGTTTGTGTTTTGGGTGTTTGTTTCTTTAGTTTAACAACTGCAAAAATTGAGGGAAAAGAGAATCCTGTCCTTATTGGAGCAAACCCAAAATGTCCTTTTTTTCCTCTTCGCTAATACATGATCACTTTTTTTTATCGTATTTGCTATTGAGACCTGCTCCAGGTGTAGCTTGTCAAAATAGTTTTCCACATTAAAAACATCTTATTAGGTAACATATTCAGTAAAGTTGCATTGATTTTATATCATTTCTTTTAAAAGTGCAACAAAAATGAGTGCAGATGAACCCTTACATACGCTTTCAGAATAAAGTTAGCAGGTTGCATTGTGCCATATTTAATACAAAACTTCATTTGGTTGTTTTTTTTTTTTTAGTTCAGAATAAGAATGTTATCTATGTTTGGTGGGGTTTTTTGGTTTTTTTTTTTTTTTTTTGCTTGTGAGCAAAAGAAAATTTTTCCTTTATACCTTCATGTGGGGAGAAGATGGGGGAGTTTTAAAAATTGTTATTGCTTTTGCCATTATTTAATAACACAGAAGATTTATTTCCTGAGCAGCTCCAGGTCTCCTGCACATTCTTTTTATACTGTTTTTTTTTTCTAAGATTTTTTTGTCCCTCCATACAGCTAATGCTTGATTATTAGTGGCCTGACTTACATCGGCAGCCAGTTTTCATTTAAAAATTCCAAGCGATTAGCAGTTCAGTAACCAGTTTGGTGCACTGTCCCAACGGCTAAGGATTCTTGGTTTTGTTTCTTTGTTTTAAATGTATCTTATTTCTTGCTTGAATTTTGCTGATTTGCACTTTCAGTACTATGGCTGAAATGACTAGCACCTCCTTTACTTGAAATCCTACAGCTAGAAAACCTACAGTGCAGCAGCCAGTTCTCTATCACAGCTTAGCACTGAATGTCTCCATATTTATTGCTTGAGCAGTCTCTTGGGTAAGATAACAAACTAAGAGCAAAAGTGAGATTAAAATATATTTGCCATTCATTTTCACAGCAAAGGGATGAGGTCATGCTTGGTGATAGTCTTGTTTATGAGAAAGTGTCTTTTTGAGGACTCTTAGGTCCATGCTTAAGAAATGGCAGTGAAGTAAAAGGTTTTGGATTTAGTTCAGTTGGCCTAATCTGGAATTCTGATCTCTTCTAAAATTAAAATTGGATATAAATGCTGCGTGCATTTTCATAACAACTGTTCTCTTGCCCTGTTTTCATTTTCGCTTCCCCCCAGCCCCTTTTTCATCGTCTACTTTCCCTCCCTTTCTTCCTCTTTTATCTTTCACCTTCTTCCCTGTCTTTTCTCGTCTTATTAACACCCCTCCTTGCTTGCATCTATCTCTGATGCAGCAGCAACAGAATAAAATTGGATGAATTGTGAGTTCTTTATAGTAAATTATGTGTTAGAAATGAGGAAGAAAATTTTGTTTGGTTTTTGTGGATGAACTTCGTTAAGAAAAAGGAGGTGAAATTAATTTACACATGAAACATAATAATGTAATTCAATTTGACTATTTTTTTAAATTTGGGGCCAAACAGCTTGAACTTACGGGCGGATAAGCTTTTCCTCTGTTGAAAATCTTTGCAATACTTGACCGAGGCTAGTTGAATCCTTCCATGGCCGTTTGCTTCTCCCAAAAGGGGGCCCTGTCACTGTATGTAACAGAGGCACAAAGTTGCTTTCCAGCTGGTTGTCCCCCAGCATGTACTGCTGCATGGGGTTACTCCTCCCTGGGTGCAGGACTTGGTGCTTCCTCTGTTGAACTTCGTGAGGTTCCAGTCAGCCGATTTATCCAGCCTGTCAAGGTCCCTCTGGATGACAGTATGATCATCTGGTGCATCAGCCACTACTCCTGGTTTTGTGTCATCTGCAGACTTGCAGAGGGTATGCTCTGCCCCACCCTCCAGACCATTACTGAAGGTCTTGAACAGGACTGGACCTAGTATTGACCCCTGGGGTACACCACTAGTTACTGGCCTCCAACTAGACTTTGCCACTGATCACCACTCTGAGTGTGGTCATTCAGCCAGTTTTCAGTCCACCTCACTGTCTGCTCATCCAGCACATACTTCATCAGATTCTCTATGAGGACCTTATGGGAGAGGGTGTCAAAAGCCTTACTGAAATTTAAGCAGACAATATCCATTGTTCTCCTCTTGTCTACTAGGCCATTTATTTCATTGTAGAAGGTTACCAGGCTGGTCAAGCATGACTTCCACTTCCCCTTGGTAAATCCATGCTGACTATTCCTCATCACCTTCTTGTGCTCCATGCCTGGAAATTGTTTCCAGAATTAGCTGCTCCATCACCTTACCAGGGATGGAGATAAAGCTAAGTGGCCTGTAGTTCCCTGCGTCCTCCTTCTTGCTCTTCTTGAGGACAGGAGTCACATTTGCTTTCCTCTAGTCCTCAGTTATGTTTACCAATTGCCATGACCTCTCAAAGAGTATCAAGTGTGACCTCAAAATGTCGGCCGGCCAGCCACATCAGTACTCATGGGTACACCCCATCAGCACCCCGGGTTTATGTATGTGTCGTTTGCTTAAGTATTCCCTGACCTGATCCTCTTCCACCAAGGGTATGTCTTCCTTGGTCTAGCCTTTCCCCTCGATCTCTGGGGCTTAGGATTCCTAAAGGATGGTCTTGCTAGTAAAGACTGAAGGGAAATACGGCATTCCTCGGCCTTTTCTAATGAAGATGCCCAAATATTTGATAGCATGTCTTTTTCTGTTGATATTCAACTTTCCTTTAAAAGTAAACATATTTTCAGGCAAATACATTTTTCTGGAAGAGACATCTGTGTTTAGAGATTCTGCGGAGAAGAGGGGACAGCAAGTGGTGGTCCTAGTAGCAAATTCTTTCTTCTTGCAAAATAAAAGCGTCTGCTCTGCTGTGCATTCATTTTGGGTTTGGATATCTTTTTGTCTTTGGTTCCCTTCTGCAGGATTTTGCACTGTATTGGAAGACTCTTATGTGTGACACAGCCCAGATTTTGTACCTTTCTGCCTCTTCGGCTCTTTTTTTCCCCTCTCAAGTAGAAAGCAGCGTCATTCTTTGCAGAGCTAAATATAATGAAAATGAATCAGTCTGTTCACAGTACTGGCTTCTTTCTTCCACTACTAGTAAAATGAGGACACATGTACTAAGGGTCAATTTTGGCCAAAGGAGAAGTCTAGCTCTAACAACATGGCACTATTACTCTACTGTGGTGTTTATTTCCTATTAAACACATTTATTCTATTTTCTCCTAGTACCTATTTCTACTTACCTCTTTCCCATAATCCTGTTTTCCATGTAAAATCTCTACCTCTTACAACTTTTTTTTTTGTACTGTCAAATGCATAAATATTTGGTTTTCTGGGACATTTGGCCTCTAAATTAGTCCCTCTGTTCTTTATATTCATACTGAAAGGAGAGTTGCTGGCTTATACCTGTGAGGTAGTGTGCTATAAATATGATCAATAGCTGTTTGCATCCTATTATTTTTATTCTAGCTATATTCCTATGAACAGGATGTCAGATTCAGTGTAATGTAGTATGTTGTCTAATCAATAATAATAATGATAATACAACTTTTTATCTGGATGGCAGCTTCATAGAGGAATTTGGAAATCATTTGTTATCTGAATAGTGATATGAAACCTTAACATTAATGCCAACTATGCTGCATGTTCCCTTCAAGTTTTTAGTGCGTTGTGTGTCACCTTCCATTAAGTTTAAATGTGTCACGCAGCTGCACTTTAAAGTACTTTACTTGTTCCTATGTTACAAATTTGAGGCAGATGAATATATTTTGATTTTCCCATGCTGCCAATGGATCGCAGGAAGAATCAAACTTTCCTTGGAGTTGTGGTCTAATTGCTACTTATTAAAAATAATGAACTATCTTACTAGTTGTACTTTTCTGCTGCAGATTTAATTAGTGTTCACCTTCCCCCTACCCCCACCCCCCCCAACTCCTTTGCTAGGCTGACAGAGCTGAGAGGAGGGAAACTGAAGCAATTTGAAACCTTGTTAGAAATTTATGAAGTGCTAAAATGTTTTATTCCCAGAGGCTGGTTTGCCAGCTGTCACTGGTAAGCCATTCGCTGCCTGCCTCAGAGTGAGTATGCCTGCCATAGCAGGGGGAGGCAGCAGGCCGCAGCCAACATGAGCGTGTACATCGTTTGGCAGATTATACACTCTGTAATTAGCAGGAAGTAGAGTGAAACTAATTATTTTTCTCCTCAATTGGGCCAATGACATTTGAGAGGAGGAGGGATGTGGCGCTGGATGGGGAAGGTGTGGAGAGGCCACGGTGGTCCTCCATCTCCGCAGCCGCTGCACTGGCACCCTCTGTGCTGGTGGTGATCCCACCTCGGCCGTGCCGTGAGGTACAGAAAGGCACATATACTTCTCCCTTGTGCACAGCATGTGGCCAGCAGGAGAAAGACTATGAATTTGCTCTGCAATATTGCCAGCACTGGTGTGTGGAAATGATTGCTTTTGACCATGGAAATGTTTGGCGAAGGCATTGCTGTAGGTGACTCCTTGAGTGATGCTGTGTAGGACAGGATGCAGGTCTTAGGAGGGAAGGTGCATTTGCTGTCCTCTCATTAAGTCTACAATGGCTCTGCACATGAATCTGAAATGACTGATTTGGCTGAAAAGTGCACTTCCAGTGGAGTATTTGTCTAGTAAGGTCTGTGTGTGGCAAAGGGATGAGGAGTATATTAGGTCTTTTAGTTTAGGTTGCCTTAACTAAAATTAAAATCAGTCTGCTTCCATGTTGTAGTTCTCATTTGCAAGCGGCACAGTCACCCCTTACCTGTACATATAAGCGGCAGCTTGGAAACCAGATTTTTTTTCCTCCCCTATAAGGCTGACCTTTAAAGTTCATTTCTATCTGTGCATTTCTAAGGGAAGACTTTTACAAGGTCAGTTGAAAGACCTTATTATTTAAGTGGAGTCACTTGAAGTACAGTGCACGAAAAGCATACTGCCAGAAGATGAAGCACCAGCAAATGCATTAAGGGGGTTTAGAAACACAAAAATATCTGCTGCCTTCTGCCTTTAACCAGGTGAGCTTCGGTGTTTTAAAAATACAGTTGCTGGTTTCGGCTTTGTATTTGTTTCTTTCCTGTAGCTAGATAAAAATGCTGCTTTATATTTTTAGGTTCTGGGCCTAAATTCTGTTCTCCACCTCTGGGGTCATTTGATTTGTCCTTTAATTGGAGCAAGAAACGTGTTTAGTTTTTTTTCTTTCTTTCTTTCTTTCTTTCTTTTTTCTGTCTGTCCCCCGTTCCCCACCCCCCCATCTTGTGTTGATCCCTCAAGTATTGTATTGATCATATTCTTAACACGTCTAATGACAGTCCCTCAATTCCCTCCCTAGGCAGATCATTTCTTTGCCTAATTGCCGTTAAAGTTAGTAAAAGCATAATGTGTGTAGCCTTATTATTTTCTTCCCCTCATTTGGTTTCAAAGTATTTTCTCCTCGTTATGCCAAACAGGACTGAGGAAGTCATATCCAGTGAGATGTTAAGACCAGGAAAAAATGTGTATTTGTGTGTACTCAGAAAGAGAAGTCAACGATAACAAGGCGTTTAAGTGCCAGCTATGTATAAGTTAAAGTGCATGTTCCATGCGGACAATACCCTTCCTTTAAGAATGATCTATTTGTAAAGATGCATTTTTTAAAACTAGTGTGTCTTTCTTAAAAGCATTAAACATTTCTTCAAAGTAGCAATTCTTTTGTGTGAAAAATGTTACTTAGTCTTGAATGCATCAAAGAGGCAATGCTACATTTGTATTAGGCTGATGTTTACTGGGCCTTCAAAAGCCAGAAACTTAAAGTGTGCTTAAGACCCTTGACCCCTCTTTACCTACCAACTGTTTGTGTATGTACAGACAACTTTCTTCTATGGAGTGCTCTTGCCTAGATTTCAGCTACCAATGTTTGTGTTACAACTTCTCAGCATGGTCCATAGAGGAACCTCAAGGTTCCTCAGCAGTGTGGGCAAAACTCAGTGTGGTAAGTCCTGCTTCTTCAGGCACAAAAATTCAGTTTTGCATCACTGTGTCTCTTGGATATCTTTAACTTGCTTATGGTATCCAGCCTAGGTGACCTCCCTGTCCTCCCATGGGCACCTGTGATGCCCTGTGCTCCTTGCCTATGTTTGGCCCCCCAGCGGCCTGCTCTGCTAGCACAGGTGGGACGGAGCAATGATGACCGAGCAGAGGTGGGTATGGGGCTCACCTGCCTCTGTTGTGAGCCCCATAAGGATGCAGGAGGAGGGAAGGCAAGCTGGCGCTGCTGCTTAAACCAGTGCTGGTCAGGCAAGGAGTCTCGCTGCAAAACAGAGCCCATCTCTGCCTCCTACTTAGCAGCATGCAGTTGCTGTCCCTGTTGTTCTGGGCAGCTGGCTAAAGCTTGCCTGGGAAATACAAGGAGCTGGTATCTGCTGTCTGTGCACACAGGGCTTCCTTGTCTCCTTACTGCTGGTAGGTTAGTGCAGCTTGAGGGACAGCAGATAAATGGAGGAGTTGTCAAAACTGTTCTTTTGGGGAGTGGGTGTCCTTCTGGTAGCTCTGAGAAGGCAGTGCCACTGGATAGGATAGCTGGCCATATTTAGTGTGTTGTGAACAACAGTTCTTGCCTGTTCTCTGCTGAGGAACTCTGAGCAGTCTACTGGTGTTACCAGGACAGAAAGAAAAAAAAACAACGCCAGAACTTCCTGCTCAGGATCATGAACTAGGATCCAAATAGAGAAATGCAAGGTGTGGGCAAAGAAGGGATAGTACTGCAAGTAAAGGAGACTAAATGGAGAAGCAGAAGGAAAGCTTGCTGTTGGATGCTATCAGAAGAGGAAAGAGCATGTCTATTCAAAAAGGTGTGTGAATAAATGACAAGAAGAAATGAGACTGTAAATACTGAATGATACCCTTTTTTTATGAACCAAATCATGCTTTGAATTTGTCTGATGGAGATGTCTGGTCTTTAAATTTGAGTAAAAATACAAGATGATGATAAGTTCCCTCATACTCAGCTTGTTTAGGAAATTTCCCCCAAAACGTAAGTCAGTCTGGTACGAAGTATCTATCTTCATACGTGCCTCTCTGGTGGACTGTTGTTATGTTGATAACAAGGTGCAGCTCCTGACACCCAAAGGTTTTCCTGCAGCAGCTGAGGAGTCCTTCCTGCATATGGGTATGGTCCTGAGAGCAGTCCGAGATGATGCCTGCAGGATGTATAAGAAAATGTAGTTCTTAAAACTGTTTCATTGAGTGATAAAAATTAATGCTTTCCTGCTGAGGACTGGAGGTATCTGGAGCTTTTTCTTAGCTCTAGCACCACCATTTATTTGCAAGTGTTTATATGCCTCTAATTCCAATTAGAAAGTATTGCTTCTGAAGTTATTTTTTCAACTTAGGTGGCTGCTCTCAGACTGCTTCTTGTGAAGGAACTTTCTGGTGTCTATTGCAGGAAGTTATGAAGTCTGAGTAGGTCTTCATCCTCCATAGGGAAGCCCTGTTATGTGATTAAACATACAGTTGCAATTGTAATAAATACTGTGCTGTGATAAAAAAATTGTTCTGTAAAGATATGTTTCCTTTAATAATGAGGTCTATAGCAAACCAACTGAAATTAAGACTTTTTTATATATTCGTCTCTTATTTTGTCCTCAGTTTTAACATTGAATATATTCTTGTCCTTTACATGGTTAATGACTCATCCTACCATTCTATTGAAAGTTAACACACTTTGCAGAATGTGCTTTTGGCTTTGCAGAAAGTCTGCATAAAATTCTAGCATTTGCAGAGGGTTGGCAGAATGTCATTGTTAAATCTGCTGTTTTATTAATATTCTGAAATCCACACAAGGTTGCTTTCTGTTATGAACGTTACCTGTCCTTTCTATCGGGAGAAAACTAAATTTCAGCCGTATAAACAATACCAATGATCATCATTGCATACTGTAAAACTGGACTTACATGTCAACAAAATATAGATAAAGTAGAGAGCTTTTCCTGCTTGTACAGGCCTCACTGGGAAATTCAGGTGATTTTCTTTCTGGTCATTCTTAGTTTCTTACATCTAAGATCTGTTCTCCAAGTTTAACATTTCAGATGAACAGACTCATGACACCATCTGAGGATAGGTTGCTGGGAACTACAAACTGGGGCTCACATACCATCCCCAAAGTAGTTCTAGTAGTCATCTCATATTTTATTTGTGTGTTTTAAAAAGAGAGAAACTAATTATGCTTTTTAAACCAGCATTTAGTTAAAATACTCAGTTTTGATTAGTGTTCATGATTTGTGCGGGATGATTTGCTTGCCTTTTTCCCACCAGATCAATTGCATTTGTTTGTTAGTGAGGTATATTCACACAGAATAAAGATCCCAAGGGCTGGAATCTGGAAGAAAGAAGTTATTTCGAAGCTTCTTAAGGATAGGAAATACAGAATTTAAGACTCCCTTAAAATCCCTGTTGAAACTGTCATATCTGCTGAACAATGAAAACATCAGGTTTCTATATGCAGTATATCTGCATGGTATGATACATGCTACTGTTGTGTTGTTGTTGTTTTACATAATGTGAAAAATAATTCTTATATTTGTGTGTGTTTGCATGTTGTTCAGGATAGGGTGGTGCTGTGCTGCTGAATCATTGACTAGAAAAACCTAAAAATACCTGTTTGTCACTGTTGTTCTTGTTCTACCCTTCTGCAGTCACCTGTATTCTCAAACTTGTGTTCTGTTTTTTACTGGATAATTATAATCTGAAGAAAATCATATGCAAAAGTAAGACAGTTCCCCAGGGTGGCTATTTGCTTAATTCAAACATAGAATCACTTTATTTCCCCACTTTCAGGGTTAACATTCTGGGAGGCTAAAAAGGACACCTAAGCTCATGAAAACTGATACAAAGGTCAATTTATCCCCTTCCTCCCCACCGAGGCCTTCATGTAATTAAATGTGCAGTACTTGAAGCTTACCTTACTCGCTACTGTTTTTTTTTTTGGTCATCTTGATTAAACATGACAACAGATCAATGGGAGAGTAAAACCAGGCCATTAAAAATAGGTACAGGCTTAAGCCAAGTGTTCAGTTTCACTATGGCATAATGAAACAAACCAAAATGTTCAGAATTTTGCTGAAAAGACTGTTAAACTAGCTGTTTATATGCTATAGCGCCTGATAATTTAGCTGGGATTGTTTAATGTAGATTATTTTTAATTGGACAAATCTAGACGTGAAGTATATAGGGGATGGGGTGGTTTGGTGGTTTGTTTTT